>MNPL01001683.1:17475-28341 GCA_002081605.1 Tropilaelaps mercedesae
CGTGATTTTTTAGTCAATTAAGATTTTTAGTTAATATCGGAGTTAATTAAGTATTGGTGGCGAATAATGAAAATAATTAGGATATAATTAGAGCAGGAGGGAAACTGAAGATCGTAATCGCTACATAAATGCTAGCAAACTTAGCCAACACCGTGCTTTTTTTGATGTGGGCAACCGGACCAAATTGAAGGACGAAGAATGGCTCTCACATGGTGAAGGTATTAGCTACGAATGGAGAGCATATAATTGTCTAACTCTATGCTTCTTCATAAATGACATGACTTTTTTCTGTGGGGCTTTTTTAATTGGCCCAGCAGTTTTTCAAAAAGAAACAAGGTTTGCTGTTGTTTGACACTAGCTGCAGCTTGAGTATGCATTTCTTGATCCGGATCGTGTATGTGCTAAGATCGAGAACTTTATCTATAAATGCTAATAGCATTTAGGAAAACGCAGCTCAAATACTCACGGATCTCACCATTAAAGAATGATTTCGTAGTTATTTTCTTATTTATATTTATAGTTACTCGTTAACGAAACGGTGGCCCAAATGATATTGGTCACATTTTCATGACGTTGGGTTTCAACTGTACTATTTCCTTGTGGAACTGATAATATCGGTGCAATGATGATTGAAATATCCCCTATCTGTCTTTATTGTTTCACGAGGCACAGTATACCCAGGGTGTCAACGGTTATGAAAAAGACTTGGTCGTGTATTAACAAAGAAGTGAGATTGAGTTACAGAACTTAAATGTATATCAAGTGACTGTAAGTGTTTATTTAGTAAATTGTTGTGCCCTGTAAATCTGGGTTTTTGTCAAACCGCATAAGGCCTTTAGACTCGGGTCGTTCTAACAGTTTTAATCTTGGTGATCATTACAAAAAACACCGCGAGATAAAGTGCACCCTGTCAAATTACCCAACAGGAACTGCGTGTCCAATAATTAAATTAATGTGTTGTTCGAAAATAAATGTGAACGAATGTGTTAAGGAGCACTAGTCTACAGAGAGATTTCCCAATATTTACTATTAACTATCTAGTAGAATAGAGTTGACTAGAAAGGGATGTTTTGGAACAAAATATTTATGGCCTAAATCCAAAATATGATGTCCGAATAAAAAAGTTAAAAGGAGAGTGTGACCATCGAAGAATTAGAATTATCTACAACAAGTAGCTCTATTTCAATTCCTAGTTTTTGTGGGAAGTACAAAAACCTTAATTTATACACCTACTAATTCGTTTACGAATAGCTATATTAAAATCTTCGCTTTGATGTAACAATGTAATTAACTGTTCCATGAAAAATGCATTTATTGGAACTGAACATAAACATTTTACAAGTTTACATCATCAGTCTTCGCTAAAGGTATTAAACTAAAATAATATTTTGCGTAAAACATTTTGTTCATATAGATCATAAGAAAAAATATCTTTTTCAATAAAGCAAATGAGACATGCTTCTCTATTAAAAAAACTTTTAAATGAATATAAACAAACTTAAATAGACATTTTTTGTGCGAGTGTTCATTTTCTTGAAAAGGAGTAAAAACATTTATATTGTAAAGAAACATTTAGACTAGCAGAATTGATTGACTGACGTTTGTGCATACTAATTGGCTTTTTTCTTTCGCTTATACTCAACTCTAGTTTTACATTGCATTTTCCACGTAGATTTGCTTTTCAATTGCGGTTATTTGTTTTAGAAAAGTTTCAATTTAGAGTGTTTATTACAATTTAGGCTAGTTGTTGAGGGAACCTTCCTATAAAATACTGCCATAAAAGATTGCAAAAGTACATGATGACGCATGTACATATGCTTAAAAAGTAGATAAGCTGGCCATAAGAATGAGTGCTTATTGTTCGAGTGTACAGCCGCTCAAATTACTGAAAAGAAAGACTATATTCATACCATTTTGAAGGTGCTGTAAGTAGAATGACTGTAAGTATATCGGCTTTTCTAAAGACTGCCTTTGCTATGTGTTGAGTATCCCATGGACATCCATTATGAACTATAGAACCAGTGAAAACAGAAACATTTTTAGGTTCTAGAATTGTATGCGCTTATTGAATACAAGTTCCGTTTTAGCTGATCTGAGAAGCTACCCATTCCAATGAACAAAGGCAGAACTTATAGGATATATTTGTTTACTTGCTTTTCTTTTTGAATGTTTCATTAGTATTGTTACTATGCTGTAATAAAGACTTTCGTTTAGGAGAGCAATCTCAATATCTCGTATTAAGGGGTGAAGTCAAGTCTTGACGAAAGATAGAATTGTAGAATGCAAATGCGTCTGGAACCAAAACGAAGGCACATAATCAATTATAATGTTACACTAGTAAATACAGCGTTTCACGCATTTTTAGAGGTTCCTATAAAAACCGGGTATTAAAAACAACGTATTAAAAATATTATTTAAATGCCTTCCAAATGTTAAGAGACCACCATTTTTATTTTATTTTATTTTAACTGTGCTATTGTTTTGTAATAAAGGTACTTTTTGCGAACGTATCTATCTATGCAATCTGATTTAAAAGATTGATGATTATTTCGATTTTGATCAACTATGAACTTTTAATTTTTAATCAGCTAAATTCGCTAATATCTGCATTATATTCGCTAATCTTATGCATATAACCATGATTACACATGGAACTGAACTGAACATGATTACATATGGGATTTGAATATATACGTGTGTTATGCGCGTATTCCGCAATATGCGCGTTTTTTAAAGCATTCAATTTGCTACAAGTCGGCAAGTGTACCAATAGATGGTACAGATGGTCGGGGCTGAACATGGTATCGGATGCGTTTGTCTCAATATTTCTGGCAATGGCGGTCAACTCGTGTATCATGAAAACAGCGAGCTGGGAACGTATTGTGTCGCGGAAGCTGAACAGCGTATCTTGTTACTTTGTGCCTGCTTTTTCTATCATGTCCTTCCCAACAAGAATCGGCCACTACTCCAATTGTGTAGAAATCGAGATCAATGTCGTTTGTAGATGTCAATAGACTGCTCTTAGCACGAGCCGATACTTTAACTTTTCTACAAATAGAAGGTGGCGCAGAGCAGATAAATGAGTCCATTCATCGATAAGGAATGGAGGCACAAGACGCACTTGAGAAAGAGCGGTTCGACGCGGTCATGGCTGCGTGTGTGGTTCGTTGTAAGAGCCTCTCAAATAAGCAGAACCCTGTCAGATGCGCACTTAGCCACTCGTAAATTGGTAAAAGCTAGTATTATTTAAACAAAAAGCGTTCTTGGACTCTCCATTGTGGTGGTGGCTACCGTGAGACAGTACCCCCACGAGCTTCAACGCGTCCTCTTCGACAGAATTTCCTAGTCTCGGTCTTTTGCAGGTGACTTTTTATCGTCCCCAAATGGTCAACATATTTCATAAAGGTAGCAAGGGTTTGCTGTAAATTATGACAACCCGTGACAAAGAACGAAGTTGTCTGCGCGTAGACCGAGGTGTATTACTGGGTAGCGTCTCTTGAGTACATCCGCGAAGTCGCAGATCATAATGGAGAATAGAAATAGACTGAGGTTGTCCTCTTGAGCAAAGCTATTTGTTTAATTAAAGATATCGAGTTTCACCACCTCATCATTAATGTCGCTTCATTGACCTGATGCTTGTTTTTAGCTAGTCCCCGTACATTTTGTGGTGCCCTGGCACGAGCGAGCTTGAAAAGTACGACAATGTTTTGGGTTGATGTCCAAGAAAAATTTAGAGTCAACGAATACTTCGTACATAGATCGACGACATCACGTAAAGCTTCACACAGGTGGAAACCATGCACCTCGTCTAATATGAGCCTCACAAGAATGGCTTAAGACAAAAAGCTGTCTGTATGGAGCTGAGCGAGAAGCTTGTTAAAGCCGCTTTGTTTTCACAATTGGCCCGCGTAGTCCTTCTTGGGGCACCCCTTTTCCATTGGTATTAAAGTAACTGTGTGGCGATTGTAAGCATATTTTTTCATGTGAGAAGTTAGCACTTATCAATTCTAAGGATCCGGGTACAAACTTCAGCTGACGTCCAATATTTTTATAAAATGCATTGGATCATTCATATTAGCACACTACTTCTAATAAATCTGAAAATTACCACGTGTTAAATATAATTTTTTTTCGAACATGTTGAAGATTTTATACCTATCACGAGGGTCACGGCAATATTCTAGAAAACATATTAAATAATATTGACGTTTACATTTCAAACATTCATCTTGGTTGTCTTGTACGGAAGAGTTTTCATGAATAACAGTTACAACACTTATTCTATTAGAAACTTTGTATCCGGCCTCGCGCCGATGGAAGACATAGAAAGCTACGAGGATTTTTTTACTTAACTCAACATGACGTTCACTGTGGAATGATCTTCTCAGACAAGAGTATGAACATGGTGTATTATTTTTATATTAAACAAAAAGCCCCTTCAGAGCTTGTATTGCGCTCTGTAACCATGCCTATCGCGTTCCTTTACTGTATAGCCAAATAAGCAAACACAGATAATTGTGCCGCTCTTCTTACAACATTTGAAAAAAGTCAATTCATATTTATACATCCGCTCGATAAAACTTACAGTTTCGCAGACTACGTGATACGAAAATCACTGCATTACTTTTTTATTTGAATGTGACGTTTTATCTGCTTGAAGATAGAGCTGATCCTTTTGTAAGTTGCACTGTTGAACAAAATATCGAAAATCCGTAGACCACCATTAAAGCCATTTAATAATGCAGATTATCGAGGAAAGCGGAATATCGTCAACGTTAATGACCCTGGATCATTTTCATAGAACTTTTCGATTGATTTATTTTTACCTTCTTTTCTCTTCTTTCTTTACTTCGTTTTTCCGTAATTCATCTATTCGAATCTTTTTAATTTTACATCGCAACATCATTTTGTCTATTGCTTGCTTATTCTTCTAGCAAGAATTAATTAGCTGCTTTGACCCCCCACAGACAATTTGTCTTCAAAACGAAAAGTAAGGAACTGCTTGGGTTCCGTATTTACTGTTGCGTGCTTTGCGTTTGCATATAGCTGTCTGTCTAACGCAGATCTACGTAACAGATCGTTTGGTGGACCCCAGCCGCTACTGGATGGATATATGAAACTTCAACCGGGTTGATGGAGCATTTTGGGGAGCTGTATTTTAAAGTTTAACACTAATATGTTATATAAATGTCTAGACTAAATTATTGAATTTGATCACCGGTGACCTTGTCAGCTTGCCAAATGTTTCTGCCTGACTATAGACAAAGTCCTCTGTTTCTGCAGTTATCCATGCATCCTGTTTGACTGCATCCTGTACAGCGCCAAAATTCACCGTTGGTGTCTTGTATGACATTTCTGACCCTATTTTCTTCTCCTTTTATAGAAAGTATTCCACTACTCTGAAATCCACCACTGCTGTTACAATTGTTGATGGCACTCTTGCCAATGCCGCTGGCTAAGCTACGAACCATCTTGATCGGGACAAAAAGTTTTCTTCTGCAGGGGCCCCGCCGATACATAGGTGAGTAGAGTCCGTGTATGGTTCTCCGACGCTGATGGTTTGAGCTCTATCTCCAGGTCCGTCCATCCGGCGCGGCAGGCGCCGTGGGGGTCTTTTCGTCAGTGACTTGACGGTGGCGCACCGACCGACTGAACGAAGCAAAAGCAGTCGTTGCCGGAGCAGCGGCGACCGGTACAGATATGCCGTATTGTCGACGCCGTCTCGGTCTTGGCGTCTTCACCGTGTGGTGGAGAGGGAGACAACGATTGCGGGTAAGAACTTATTCGACGCTTGCTGTGTCTCGGGTTTGTATCTAGGCTGGCGGCCGGCGTCACAGTTCTCCGGGACCCAAGGGACGAGACAACCAGCATCGTACTGTTGTCAGTACCATTGCTGCGGTTGCTATATTGCCATAGCGTTTGCTGGCCGTTTCGGCACTTTGGCATTCAACGTAATCCGGTCTTGGTTCGTTTCTTATTGATTGGGAACATTGTTCCACTGTTTCATTTAACGTAAGAAACGAAGAAGTTAATACACCGGACGCAGTGTAGTTGAAATAAGGATAGCCAATTAGGTGCCAGAGAAAAAGGGAAAGAAAGAGTTTTGTGAAGCAAGTGAGACTGCTCAACATGCGGTAAGACAGATTGGAGTCTGTGCTTGATGATCTGGTACCTTCGATTGCAAAGTGCCATAACCCAATAGGAGTAGAGTGACTGTGTAAGGAAAGTAGCAGAGCCTGTGCTTTGTGAAGAAGTGAGTGTCAAACGAGGGGGACATGATTTTCTAACTTAAAACAGGAACATATATATATATATATATATACACCCGATATAGAAGCTCGCCGTAGCCAGCTGCGAGCAGGACACCTAAGGAGCGTGCACGTCGGCAAAATGTTGCCGACGGTGCATAACAGTGATTCACACAGGACTACTTCAACTACGAGAATGACTAGCGTGTCATCGAGGCGATCCTTTATAGCAGACAGGAATTCGGCCCTAATCTCACCGTACATAACACTACGGATCGGAATGCTCGTTGGTGCTGTGTTTCTACATGAGGTATGCTGATTCTTTCGTAATTGTATCATTATCCTATCGCAAAGATGTAGGAATTACATTTAGCATGTTTTTACTTTTCCACTGGACCTGTTTTTCTTTCAACAGTATATCCATCTTTGCTTCTTGTTCTTTTACTTTAACCCATGGCACGTGCAACTGAGCTGTGTCGGCATAATTTTTGTTATATTTTTCCAGACTGTATAAGTGGTTCAACCGTATGTAAGATTCCCAAAAAAGGCCTCATTTCGATATAACGGTGTTCTGAACGTCTGGTGTTTATAGCAAATCCATAGGGTTCGCGTGAAGGATGCATATTATCGCTTGATGGGGGTAGACTATGTTCTTATTTTTCGCCAATTAAATCCACATTAGCAAGTGCGGATATATCCTATTATGGGTGTATTAACAAAGATATATTAATTAACACGATAATACACGAAACAAGTCCACTAACAGCGTATTTTTCTATTTGACATTCATGTTTACAAGACAGTACTTATTAATAGTAACTCATTAGCAAGAAATATTTCACAAGATAAGGCGTAAATAAAAATATATAAACTAAAAATATTTGACTCATTTTCTTGTTCCTTCAAAAACAACGTGAGTATATTAAAAGAGAATAGATTAGTTGCCGTGCATATCACGTTGCAGAAATATGTATTGTATATATTTGGAAAGAAACTTTATGATGTTCAAACAATTATCGGGCGCTAAGTAGCTTCTTAAGAACTCTGTGCTTTTAAGACCTGTTATTATATGAGTGAACATGTTGTGAGCGGCGTAATTATCAAGCATCAACATGTCTTTTTTATACCGTTATACTCTCGCGCTAGGCACAAACTAGCCAATTTAGCGTGTGATATCGTATTGGTAGGTAAATGGCAGTCTTGCGTCTGTCAGCTGTGCCAATCTAAGCAGCGTGTGATGTCTATAATGTGCGTGCATTTTGTTCTTGCACCATTGTCCATCGTTATTGTATTAGTTCAGACGGCTGTCGTTGTTCCGCTGGTGTAGTAGCCGATGGGTTGGTTCAAACGGTCGACTGCATGAGACAGAAGCAGCAGATGTATAAACGACTCAGTCAAGACAGTTGGCTCGTCGTGCGTTGTCCACGAAAGACTAAACGACTGGCGGAAATGTACAATGAGGGTGAAGACAGGCAGGAAGCACGAGTTGCTATGACGTGCCGTGAACGCTACGCGAATTGTCTACAAAGAATTCTTAAGGAACACCGACATCCACCAATTCGGATTGATTACATTAGTTCGCCGACCAGGGCAGTCAGTAGTGAACTCGTTGCTGTCCTGTATATTTTACCTACCATTCTTTGGTTGGATAACAGAAGTTGAACCCTCATTAAATATGCGAACATCGCGTCACACTCACATCAACGTTAATGTTTGTTGTTGCGCCGAAGTTAAGCTGACTTTTCGCCCCGATGAGATGTGTGTTTGCTATTTCCGTTATTACAAACACATATTTGGGCATACATGTGGACATTGACAACATACCTCATAACCTGATTAGTTTAGAGCTTGGTGACATTATGGACAAGTGCCAAACAAATTGCAGTAACTATTGTTGTTCGAAATAAGTTTTATCACAAGCTCAATGTCATGTGTAATTGGTCGGAAATATTACCAGTGGAAAAACCCTTTTTATGATTGATCCCAAGGAGATATCTGTATTTAATTTATGACGGACAAGTTAGTTGTCAAATATAATTCTACACTGACAAATGGCGTTTCTGAATATTTGTTATCACCAAATATCAAGTTACTTTATTGTAAAGCTGTTAATCTAATTTTCGATGACCAAATTTTCCACGAAATGCTTTTTTTGCAAAATATCAACTATAAATCTTCTGCATTGTTTTGATCGTGAACAGTTATTTTACTGGTCTAGCTGGACGTTGCCATCCTATTCGATCTTAGCTTAAAATCAACGATTATGTCTGAAAAGGGGCATTCGTCATTGAAAAATGCTGGCTCTTTGGCAGTTACAAAGCTAAAACATAGCAGCGGGTCAGCCGTGAGCAACACAGAACACTATGTAGGACCAAAGACTGCAAGTGGATGCTTTCATATTGTGAACTAAACAAATCAAAATATAGAAAATGGGTTGAGAGACGCGCACACGGTCACGCTGATATATTCGGCGAATTCTCCTGAATTTTTTCTTTTTTAAATGGGAAGGCTTTGCTACTCAAAGCCCTGTTCTGACGTTTGCTGATCTCTGTGTGCAATACCACAGCTAACATTTCGTCGAACCTATACAGCGGTCTGCTTAGCATCGAGAAAAAAGTGAGAGCGCTGCTGTGAATAAGACCTAAAAGGTATGCTAACTTCCTAATCCCGATGACGTCACACGAGACCATATACAATTGTCGGACTCATCAATTTTTCCTCCTTATAAACGACGCTTCTAGTGTTGCGGTGACAATGCACATAGTTGTGAAAAGCGAACACCACGTAGAACATATCAAAAAGACAAAGAAAAAATGGAAAAGTTTTTGAAATAGAAGGTCACAGATAGAATAATTTAATTTCGTATATGAGCAGAAATGGCGGGAACGGATACAAAGGATATTTGAAATCCGTTATACACAAGCTGAATAAATTTATATTTTCACAGTTTTACATGTTTATCCTTAAGGCTGTAACTTACACATTTCTTGTATAGGCCAAACACCGATGGCTTTAATAATGGCCGAGTTTATGTTGTTTCTCGTCAGTTGTGGACAAATAGTGCAAGTCTTGTCGCGCGTTGCTCTCTTTTATCACAATCTACTATATTACGTTAAATAGCTGTAGTAAGCGATTTTTTAAAACACCAGTATGTTAAAAGTAATTCTGTACGTATTAAATTTGGAATTCTCATCTTTGGTGTTTTTAGTTGGTGTGTTGACAGAGTCTGAACGGATTCTCTTTTCGCTGTCTTGTATAGGTAATAAAGCATTCTTTCGCACTGGTATCATGTATTCTATCCCTTCCGTTTCTCTGATATTCTGCTGTTGCAACAATACGAATTGGTTATTTCATGTGCGAATTCCATGTGTAATATTAAACTCGGCCCCAAAATGCCCAAATCGAAGACATGGTATGATGTAGATGTCCAGATTTTGACCTTATTATGAATTTGAGTTTAGCTGACTACTTATGGCATTTGGCGTATGACATAAAATTTATGAGGCTTTTCTATACGGTTAAAATTCCTTCTCTCCTATCTTCTGGGGTTTGGAAAAAATAGCACTGTTTCTAGTTTCTCCTCCGTCGTGATCCGGTTCGAGTTAACACACCCACGCTTGCTTCTAGCACAAGACAAAACCCGTTTCAGTACTCGCCGGAGTTTTTCCCCCGGCACATCTATCCAGTATTTGGAAACGTTCCCTGCAATCTGCAATTAAACGGATGCCCATTCGACAATCGAAAATGAACCTAGTAGCACCCACGCAACTACCGGATTCTTTAGAGACTCGTTCGAAACGGATATTAAAATTCTGTAATGATATTGTTATGTAATTTAGTTTCTGGGTAGATAAGTTTAGCTTTTAGGTAGATTTAGTTTATCACAAAGTAATCACAGAAAAAAACGGGAAATTTTGATGCGTGGCTTATTATTAAATGTGCAACAAACTTATTGTGCACATTGAAGCTAAATTGGGCTATTAAATTGTTTATTTAAGCTGCACTGTATATCCCGCTACCTCTTTATACATGAAATATAACGTATTTTTCTCTATATTTAGTATACAATTGAGTTTTTATTTAAAGCTCCAGTTCCAAAACCTACAAAGTGATTTAGTTTATATCGATTAGCTTTGCTGATTTCTCATGAACGTCACTCCATGGCATCTATTTCTTATTCAAAATGCGTATGGACTGTTTTCGAGTAGCATGTATATCTGGAAATTTAAATACGGATTTGACTAATTTAAAAGTTGATTATCAATTTCATTTATTCGCATTTTAGGTCGCAAAGGTTGAATCACCAGGGTAAATCTATGCTTCCCGGTACAAGCAGTCATAATGAAATTCGTTCGGGAAGATAGATGGACTATTAGAGATTCATTAGACCTTAACCATTTCTTCATGCGTATAACAGATTTCTTATGTTCGCTATTGTTCATAAATAAATTTTCGACTAAACAGAAAAGGACCTAAAGTACTGAATAGGCAAAGCAAATCCCAAATATACTATAGATACGCTTTCGTATCCCGTGCAAAAATTGATGTCAATAAAGAGCGATCGCAAACTGTACAAATTTTGTTTGAAATTTTATATATATATATATATATATATATA
>MNPL01001684.1:0-33479 GCA_002081605.1 Tropilaelaps mercedesae
TATATATATATATATATATATATATATATATATATCTCATATTTTATTTTTATCATTATATATCATTATCCAATACAAATTCTTAACGCAAACGAAAAAATTGTTTATCCTTTTCTTCTCATCTTATCTAAACAAACAACAAACACCTTCTGCGTGTACTTTGTCACTCTCGTTGATGTTTTTTGCAATCGATTATGGTTTTGTCTTGTAACTCTCTCGATCCTTATGCAGATGTGTAACTCGACAGTACTTGCAAGCACTAAATATACGTTGTTTGTTTTCCTGTACCTTTATCTTTGATGCGTATGCGGTCGCTGCTGATCGACATTACGCAGTGTAATATTTCAGGCAGATCTTATCGAAATTATATCATGTACTGTATGTACTAAAGGAGATGTCAGTTCATACATGCTAGGAATAAATTCAATTTAGTAAATAGATCCATTTTGCTTGAGGGCAGCCCATTTTTCATTTTCAGTCCCTTGTACCCATCGTAGACTATTTATGACTATTATTAGAGAAGTATGATAATTGCGAACATTTTTGTCTCATCTAAATTTCGTCTACCGTATTACTAGGAATTTTAGAGTTCAAATTCATCTGCTTAGTTTACTATCATCTATTTTTTAGCGGAGATTGCTAAATTACTTGGAAGCAGATTAGAAAGTTGTCTTTACAATTTTAGTGCCCGCATGCTGGTTTGTCGAATCACCCCACCTCTTTACAATTCTAAAAAGACAATGGTAAAATACACCTAGGCTTGGTCATAGAATAATTTCTATAATTTTTAAACGCTAAGTAAAACAAATCCATTATACTAATAGGTCATAAAAATTGCATTGCCAACTGCTCGTTCTTTTAGCAATATTCTAGAGTCAATTTTATGCAAAGAATCATTCACATATTTATTTATAATGATAATAGTGATAATAATAATAATAATAATAATAATAATAATAATAATAATAGTAATAATAATAATAATAATAATAATAATAAGATGGGTGTAGCTTGTGTTTTTATGTTTGGTTTTTTGAATTAACGTTAAATCGAGTTAAGTATTATCAAAATCCTCATATTTTCGCTTCTACATTTTAAATTATCGCTTATAAAAAGACGAGACGGTTAGTGAGCGAAATTACAAAGTACCGAACAAAATAAACGCAATGTAATCCTTAATTTTTTTATAAACCGTCTAGCCCTGAATTATCTTTGATTATCGATATTCAGAACGCAAACGTATTTTGTGTTGAAGAGTACAGAGTATTGAAATTTTGGTAACACAAAACCTTTTGAAGCCTCAGGTTTTACACGACGTCTTACATTACTTAATTTTTGTTACTTAGCACTGCGCACTGAACTGCTTTGATACCAAAAAGAAATTTCAATAACACTTTATGCGGTCCCCCTTAAATATCTTGAGATTACTCACATTGCTTATGTATTCGTGCAGGCGCATGAAATACATGCTACCATAAACCGACGACAATTTCGGTAGGCTTATCTGTTTGCATATCTAAGGATGCAATCAAAACGTACTAAGAATATTATGATTAGACATACTTTGGTTCACAAATATGCTAATGACCAGCACGAAGTTTTCTGAAACGAACATGCTTTTACTACGTGCCCTAATGACAATGGATAACAAACAACTAAATATTTGCACAAAAATATATGTTGACCTGTTTTAAACGACATATAACAGCACCTGTGTGAATCCTCCAAAAAGAACAAAGGGTCACCGTTTTTAATTTTTTTCGCTTAACAATTGAAAATGCTAGAACATGGGTAATCGAAAGTAATAGGGTATCGGCGCATACATTACCGGAGTGTTAAATCTGTCTTTTCTTTTGCTTTATCTAATTTAACAAGCACCGCAGTATTAGCTTGCCTGACTTCTCAAGTTATTTCTTTGATTTGGTAGGCAGCAAGAGCGCACCTCGGCGTATATTATATTGTGGTGGTATATGCACGGTTAGATGCTGAGTAATACCGATCGGTCCGAATCGCGCAAACTACTTCTAGTATTAATTACAACGGACAAAGTATTCGTTCTCTGTCAATTCTACACGGCGTAAGCCATTAAACATATATCTATATATATATGGTTTTTCTGTTGGTGATATTAGTTAGTTTTTTGGGCATCTATCTATTACTGCTACTAGTTCCACTTTAGCTAACGTTCAGGTACCATTGCGTTTGCCTGCGAGCGACAGCAGTAACGAACCATAAAAAACACTCCCTGTATGCAAATACTGTCTATCTTTTATTCTTTCGCTCTGTATTTGCTGTCAATTCCCGTCGTTCATATCTACTTTTTACTGCGCTCTAAATTGACTTTTTGGATCCCAAAAAATATAATTATGATACTAATTTTTATAACAATAGCAAGAACCTGTCTGTTCCACCGCTAACATCCGCGCACCGTTGTTTCTTCTGTCTGTGTATCTCTTTCAATTTACGGGTATCTCTGTATATTTGCGTGTGTGAGCGTATATGTGACTCGTTCTTTCTCTTGATCTCTGTTCCCTTCGGTTGCAGCGCGGATACCGGTGCTCTACGCAACCCGAATGACATGTTCGCCGGCCTACATCTCGCCTACGAAGTTAAAAAGCTCATGTGCGGTTTACATCAATGCACCATTATCTATTTTCTATGACGACAAACACTAATATCACATTTTAACACCATATGTTGATGTACATCAGTGTGGTCGTGTACAGCCACTAACTGCGTTCAGCATACTCATAACATAATCACTAATAGTCAAAATACTAGCGGTGCTATTATAATGTCTACCAAAGAAACTGAGTAACAAACGTCAACAACTCATTGTTACCATGAAGCCAGTAAAATAGCGAAAATGCTACGAAGGTGGGCTATTGATACACTTATTATTAAACTGCCAAAGGTAACAAATGCCAAGGCTTTCTTTTTCTGAAGCTTTATGTATGTTATAAAAAACTAAAGATATTGAGCAAATAGTAGGTCGCCAGATTAGATATTATTCCTTCCTAGCGAATACTGTCAAGTCAGGGTTCATGTTGTATATAGCCGTATTTGTTATCTATTGTTGCTGGTCGATTGAGATAGTAAAAATTATTTATAATATTTGTAGTACTACGCAGAACTTAAGACAGATATTGATTATTTTTAATATGTTAGGCCGACAAATCGTCCACCAAGCGGAGCGCCGTCGAGCGGCAATGAAAAGCCATTTCCGGTGGGACTTTCGGACGATCAAGCAAAGGACTTCGAAAAAACCGAAATGAAGTATGATAGCACCGGCATGTTCCACTGGTGTTCTGCGCGACCCATAGAGGACTGTATACTCGACAGAAATCAGGTAAGTTTAATATAAGCATGAAATATTTCAATACTGCATTGACTACTAAGAACATTATTGGGTACTGTTGATATGACATAATTCGTTTGCCTTTCCATGAATCGTCTGAAGTGACGAAGACAAAAGCGGTTTGAGTTTTCTATCGTCGTTTATAAATTCCAGGCAGCAATGACCGTGCTGAATGGGCATGTCGTGGTTTGTCTATTCGCCGACGCTGATTCACCTCTTATAGGTATGGGCAAAATATTATTTCATTGATGTTCATATATTGATGAGGATTATACAAATATTATACCATTATATAAAAAAACTTAACGCGTATGCTTCATTAGTGAACGTAATGTTCGTTGTGCAATGTAATACGAATGCAACGCAACATAAGAATTAATAAATTGGTCGTTCCATATTATAATTCTTGGTTGGTTTTGGCCTGTTTACCTTCGAAGGACTAAGGAATCTCGTGATGCCTCTGCGCGCGTCAAACTTTCATTATCATGAACTAAAGCATGTGGTTATCGTAGGGAATGTGGACTACCTAAGAAGGTGCGTACAAAAATTCAAAGTCAGATCGTTCGCAAACTTAGGACAGTCCAAGTAGGTAACCGTCAACCCAAAAAAACACTAGAGACTATCTGAGGGTTTCCAATTGCTAAAAGCATTAATTGTTGATTTTTTTGTTTCTTACTATGCCAATGAATCTAATCGACTACTCTTATCGTCTGCCTTATTATAAAATCAATCTGACGCTTAATGGTCATGTTTTAGCTTTTGAATTTATTTTAAAACAATCTCTGCTTGAAAGAATAATTCAAATTAGGTTTTTAAATTTTTTTTTATTACAGCACACAGTCGTAACCAAATAAGCAGACAGCCCTCTCTCAATCATTTTCATTGAATATTCATTTATTTTTCAACGTTCTTCGCTAAAAATGAAAAAGTGATTACGAAGATTTTCATTAGTAATCCTCGCTTTTTTTACCTTTTTTCAACAGTGCGCTCCATCTGTTTTTGAAAACGATACAGCTTAAATTAGTTAAACAAAGCCTGGAGTAGTGATAATATTATTGCTCCTGCTATCAATAAATTCATGTTTTCAGGGAGTGGAAAATGTTGCAGAATCTTCCTAAAATCTCGGTGCTAAACGGGTCACCTCTTTCGCGAGCTGACCTACGTGCCGTCAACATCAACCTCTGCGACATGTATGTACAACGATTTTGCTCTAAGCATCTAAAAGCGACCTACGAATTGACCAGCAGCAAATATAAGCTTACGAAAGTACAAATAATAACCACAGTTGAACTGGTTTGTGCGCATATATGCTGAAATACTTTTACATACATTTTGAGAATTTTGAAATTTTTTTCTGCAGGTGCGTGATCCTGTCCGCGAAAATCCCCTCTAGCGACGACCCCACGCTGGCCGACAAAGAGGCCATCCTCGCCTCTCTCAATATTAAAGCCATGACTTTTGATGACACTATAGGCGTCCTCAGCAATGCCCTCAACTCTACCAGCCATCATGCCAACAGCCATGCCAACTCAACCAGCAGCAACAGCAGCCATCTTCTAACAACCAGTCATCATCCAACAACCAGTAATCCATCTGCAGCGGCAGCAGCAGCTAACGTAACCAGTCTAACGTCTACTCCGGCCGCGACTGGTCTGGGCCTTAACATGGCGGGAATAACGCCTTCCAACCCACTGGTCGCGGCTAACAACCCCCTATCGAGCATGTCCATGGCTACTCACATGTCCATGACTGGTCACGGACTCGGACACGGGCACGGCAGCTCCCCACTGGGTAGTCCCTCTTTGATGGCAATGCAACGGCGTGGCTCTGTATATGGAGCCAATGTTCCACTGATCACTGAGCTGGTGAACGACACCAACGTACAATTTCTTGATCAAGATGATGACGACGATCCCGATACCGAGCTCTACTTAACACAACCGTTTGCTTGCGGTACGGCATTCGCTGTCAGTGTGCTCGACTCTTTAATGTCGACAACGTATTTCAATGCCAACGCGCTCACGCTCATCCGCTCACTCATCACGGGCGGTGCGACTCCTGAGCTGGAGCTCATACTGGCCGAGGGTGCGGGCCTGCGCGGTGGCTACTCCACCCCTGACTCGCTGTCTAACCGGGACCGCTGCAGGGTGGGCCAGGTTAGTGCCTTATTTGTTTTACATTTTTTTGTTTTATATATATATATATATATATATATATATATATAATCGACACCAGGGGTACCTCGCGACATTCTAGATTGCACCGGACCGTAACTGACAGACCTGAATTTAGTTTCGTGGCTGAAGTATGTTTATAGGCGCTACTGGAACTGAGTGGATTAGTGCTGCTCGGTATCTTAACGTGGTAAGTCGGTTAACGTTTATTCGACGCAGTGCTGTATCCAACATCACAGAAAATATCGAAGCGTCATATCGTATCCTGTGAAAAAAATCACCCTTGGGAAAGCCCAATAAAACATGATTGGCTCAAACAAGTTACCAGAGTGTCACCCCTGCATATATACGGGCTCTATCGACAAGAGAACAAACAGTTCAATATCCCGAACCTCTAAAGAATGCATAATACTACAAAGTACATAAAAGTCCCCCCTCCATGAAACTTATTTACGCGCTCAGTTTTGTCACCTCAATGGCAGATACCGTTCGCTTGCTCCGTAAAGAATTTTCTCTAGAGCAACCAGGGTGTACAATTTCACAAAAGTAAACTGACTTTTTGTATATTTAACGGTCCGCTTTGAAGTTAAAATCAAATATAGGGATTGTTGGTGTGCACATAAGGTTGCACACCTCGTTATTGAAATAATCATGTCATTGGCCGCGCATTAGCAAGATATCGCATCAACCCCATTTTTCGTCCTTAGGCAGTCGGTCACCCTGCACCCCCAAAAGCAAGTCGTCCGCTGCAGGCAATCGGCAAGGTGTAAAGTACCTCAGCAGTCAGCTCTGAAGGCTGGCCGCCCTACCTTGGTCCATGCGAGGGCTGCGGCTATTAACTTTGGGTTTCGACCAAGATCGATGAGGAGTCTTTTGGCTCCTCGGCTTCGCGGAGTTAACAGCACTTCGGTGTTGTCCGCGGGGCTCCCTGCCGCCTGGGGTTCAGGCATAATGTGGCGTGTGCTATTGACTACATCTCTATAACTTGTTGCACCTGACACCTCGTACAATTTCAAGTCGCTAACGTAAAGTTTGAACTACAGACCTAAAAAGACCACATTTTCTTTGTCAAGAAGGAGTACAGGGAAGGGAAGACGTCCAGTACAAGGTCGTGCCCTGAGGGATAAGCACCTTCAGAACTGAAGTATATCATGGCACGGACACTCCGGTTGCTTGTATAGGTTTGAATTTACGTGGTAGACCACGAGTTTATCCCAATCGCTATAGCCTTTCTAATTAGTAAGTCGTGTTTGACTCAATTTAATGCTTTGGCAAATTCAAAGTAAACATAATTAAATTGTTACGACGATTTGGAAAGAGAGTCCAGTTTTAAGCCACACGAGGGAACTGAGCACCCGTCAACCAACCCGTCATGAGCTCAAGTTGGATTAAATGGCTAATCAGATGCCAAAAATTTCATTGAATGGTCAACAACGATTTTTCGTGCACAATGCAAACTATGAGCTTCTAAAAAAAAGGACGACAATTATTGAGGGATAACTTCCCGCCTTCTTAAAAAACGGATATCACAATAGATACTCTAAAGAACTCGGGAACAATGCTATCCTCGTATGATCTTGTCATGATTAAGTGAAGCGGCTTCGCGAGAACGATTGCAAGGTTTTTGTATAATATAGGAGAAGTTCCACGGAAAATGTACTGCATTTCGAGGAATTGTTTTCGACAATGAGATCGGCGCGAGAGTTGCGAGGCTGAATGCTGTGCTTCAGCAACGAATACTCGATGCATGTGATGATAATCACAGAGACGTTTCTTGTCTGTGCCATCCATTTGAGAGGTTTGCAGCCCCTTGTTGCACGTAGTGAGATGGACGAAAGGCTGCCGGCCAGCCTGAAAGATTTTTAATTTTTCTCTCCATTCATCACTGTTAGATTATTTGCGGCCATTGACGATCCAACTGAATCGTCAATGGCTGAACATGGACAAGAAAAGAATATCGTTTTAGGCTAAAATCAAAACT
The DNA here is from genome assembly GCA_002081605.1 of Tropilaelaps mercedesae. NCBI lineage: Eukaryota > Metazoa > Arthropoda > Arachnida > Mesostigmata > Laelapidae > Tropilaelaps > Tropilaelaps mercedesae. Next base: position 7,514 of record MNPL01001684.1, read on the forward strand.
AATAAGGTTCAACAATATGGCGAATATATGAGAATCGACAAAGGATCATTACGGAGTTCCACAATTTATTGTTAGTCAAAAGAATTCATCAGTTATGATTGTTTGCATTTGGTCCGAAAGATAAAAGCCAAACCACTCACTAATCGAAGACACAAACGGATCAACGCTAATATATAAATTGTCACGGACTAATGGAATGTACCAAGTTCGTTCAACGATCTCCTATGGACTATATCACGGACCACAGCAGGTGTTTTCCTGCCTATAGCAACATATAAAACAATTGACTGTTATCGGTAGTTATTGGCAACTATAAATAGTAGGCATATATTACAGAAATTGCCGTACAACTGTCTACATTGACATACATTCAGACTTCAGCGAGGAACTACAATATTCGGTTTTGCGAACCCTCTAAGCATCAAATAGATCACCAAGTACAAATCCCTGGCCTTATGAAGGATCTACGATCCAAAAATTCTTGCTCATAAAAGTTCTAAAATATATTGAAACTGGATTACACACTTTTTTGTATCTTTGATAGTAATCGAAATCGGTAAAACCACCTAGTGCTAGAACGTTTAACCTCCTATTGGAGTGGAGATCTCGTTTTAATTCTATATATGCTTCTAGACATGCTTCATGTTCTTCAATTCTAGACATGCTTTCAATATAAATCAAGCTTACCGTATCTCTGTTATCTTACCATATCATTGGTGCGTCACTTTATGAATGCACAACGTTTTACCGAGGAATACAATGGTACAAATTTATAAGTTGAGTGAAGTAAGCCTTTATTCGAGGTATGATTGTATACAAAGAGAATCGCACAATTTGGCAACCAAATATCTTGCGGTAATTTACGCCTAAGTATATCAATGGCTAATTCCATGTACAGAGCCGATGTTAGCTTGTTTCAACGGCTGGTGAGGCCAAATTGACGAAAATGTTTATAATTTAGTACACTTGGTAATATTACCATGCAACGGAATGTTTGCATTCTATGAACCTCCATTATGACAACAAGAATATGTACACTGGGACCTTCATGGAAAGGATTTAAGTATTTGTTGGGAATGCAAATTCCATACCATCCGGCTCAAGACTTCCTATTAAACGATACTGATGTGCAATGAAACTGGAAGATGGCTACAACCGAAAATAGATATGTCATTTTCCGGCAATACCCAAACACTTGAGGGGTGACGTCGCTATTTTAGTTATATATATTGTTTTGCAAAGGTTTTACTTTCATGACTATACACTAGCTTTTCAGTTTACGAGTAAAACATATTACATATTAACTTGAATTTAGTTTTTTAAATGTAAAATTTACCTTCGTCTTAACTAACAATACGATATAATGTTTTCTGTGCTTATTCAATAAACCTTTTATCAATTATTTATGCGCGCAACATACTTAACAACTTCAATATGTTATGACGTCGCCTTTTGGTGGTGTGCTATGTGAGCTAGGACTGGTGACAACACCCTGCTATAGGTGCTTCGGATACATTGTCCTAACAATGGAGCCTTCATTGTGCTTTGAGTAATTTTTTAAGCTGCGGATAACCTGTAGCCTTGCATGACCTCGTGACTTGGTAAGGCTCCACTCGGATCTCGGACACGTCTGTGTCAAAATTTGTGACCATGGCAGAACCCAATATCGACATGGCCCCTATCCATCAAAAAACATTTGGGCCTCCAAGGTATTGCTGGGATGTAGTTTTGTCGGTCAACGGAGTCCGTTTCTGTGTGAGTAACAGATTTTCGCCCCCATCGTCAATAAACATATTTGTGTAAGAAATTATTCGAGCAAACCGTTTCGACCTTAAGGTGGATTTGATACTTGTTCATAGCTTAAAATTACGCTCCGTCTGTATTAGAACTGACCACACGCTCTTGTGATATGTGTTAATTCAATTTTAGAAGCATGCCATCAGGCACCTCCCAGAGATCTTGTATTGCACTTCTCTTATTTCGTATTTTTATATTAAAAGATGATTTACCAAATAGTGTCACCCACAAACTACACGACGATCGACATAAGCGACATTGTCGCCAAAACTATACTATGTGTATAGTTTATGACTGAAGATAATATACCAAATATTTCCTTTTTTTACAAAAATTATTCGATAATTAAAAACGGAAATACCATTAAAACTTTTCTTGGCTGAAGAATGCACATTTCTAATTCACTTTCGAGTTGAAGCGCGAATTCATGTTTCGCCAAACGCTTCAAAAAAGTCAGAGTATAAATGGTGGATAAGTTTATGGTCGTTCGGTAATGTAATCGCCAGTACTAAACTACGCAGAGAAATTACGATCGGTTCATCATTTTATTAAAAACCCATATGTATCTGGTTATTTGTTTAAAGGCCACAGTGTTTCTCAATATGATAAACACGCACTTCCTCCATTAAAGCACAAGCAATGGTAAGTGCATCCGCTATTTTATAGGGAAATGAACATGTTCTTTAAAACCGTTCTTGAAAATCAATTAGTTAATGATAGGTGCTTATGGTGCATATGCCTTCAGGCAGGATTTTTGGAAGAATACAAAAACGGCTCAAAAAGAAATTCGGAGGTTGTTTTTTCGAATGATCGTACTTTTTTTGGAATCTAATAAACATCACCATATTGTTTGTATTTATATTAAAAATCATTAAAACCTGCAGTCGATTTACAGTTAATTAATAAAACTTTATTGGTAATCATATTAACACTGACACGTAAGTTTGATGACTTCATTTGGATGAAACTTTTGTCGTGTAGCAGCAAGCAACCCTTTAGGGCACATACCGTCCAAACTGAACCAAATAATCAATACAAATAGCTTAGAATTTATAAATAGTAAAAGCAATATTTTATATTTTCCCGTAGAATAGGTATTGCTTAAATGATATTTTTGAGGGAAAAGATATGAGCATCCGGACAGAGCAAAGATATCATATGAATTAATGTAAGGAAGTAGGCTTCAAGAAGAATCGGAGAGATGCATGGACACAGTGTTATTACATATGGTTGGACACATTGGTATAATTCTCAGGTTAGTTCCACCAGGCGCGCGTTTAGATTATTATGTTTTTCTGTAAAAGCTTTATTAAGCTGATACGGCGACGGCAGGCCATGCAGTTTCATATTTCTCCAATGACCTTCAAAATAAGAATTATATTAAATGCCATATTTTTATTAACGTTCATAACGTAGTTTATACGGTGTAAAGGATTGAACACGGTGATCAATGGCCAATATACGGGACGGCAATGCGGTTCTAGATAGAACGATCTAGAACCCCATTCTAGATAGATGATGAGTCGAGCTCGGTGGCTTGGTGCGTTCGTATGCGCCTTGCGACTGGAGGAGACACGTAGGTGCACAGGTTCGATCCCCGCCGGTGCACATTCACATTAATATGGGGTCCGTCTACGAAGTAATGCAAAAACTGCTACCGTGGAAGTTAAATGTTGGATGGTCAGCTTTAAAAAAAATAAAAATAGATAGAACGATGGAAGTCAGCAATTTGGCTGAAACTTTGCAGGGCGACATAATTCAGAGGTGTTTTTTCGATTCAAACTACATTGTACAACTATAAGCAAGTCGAAAAAATATTATTTCATTATAGGATATAACGCTAAAATATCGTCTTTTTATAATACGGACATTTTGGCGGTTATTATTTGATTGAATTTTGCAGAGACTGATAAGAGAATGCGTGAAGAGAGAAAAACGGCGCTAGAACGTCGTAGTGGTTAGCACCGATGGTTTATTTGTTATTATTTTGGAAAATTGGTGTTGCACTTTTTGTTCTTTTTTGTCAGGTCAGGTCAAAAAACTGTGAAGCCCATGGGGAGGCCCAGTGTTCTACTTATTGTAGTGTCTTTCGTAATTGTTGTTTAAAAGCTATATGTTGCTATCATTCCCATACGAATTGGGTGCAGACCTGTACCTTTATCCCAGTCATACGACGACGATAATGATGACTCTTATTATTTTCATCAATATTATTATATCACAGTCTCGCATAGTCATATCATTTTATTTGAGAGAAGGCATGATGTGTATAGATTACATACAGGGAATTCATTAACGGTGAACAAATAACCATCAAACGCAGATTTTTCAATCTATTGTATAATAAAAAGCCTGCTTTTCTGTGTAGGCCTCCTATGTCTGATAGTGGAATGGTACTTGCTTCAATAGCAACCATTTTGCCAATATGCAAATAAATACTACCTGTCTGATTAAGGACCTTTATATTCGTAATAAAGTCCAGTGATCATGCTCCACAGCAGTGCACCATCTTCACTAACATAAGCGTTGTAGAGTGTCTTGTAGAAATACAATTTCGCTGCCGCAAAAAATCTAAAAATTTTATTGCAAATTGGAATGGAGGGATGAATAATAGGAGTTACGCGGGTGCTGAAATAAAACAAAAAGCTCATATACACCTTTAGGTCTTTGTAGCTAGTTGTTGGTGGCATCACCTTACGTCTACTAGGTCTTGAGAGCGCTGGTGTACGAATGTCAGCACCGCGCACTTTCCTACCGATATCATCGCTTTATCCGTCCCGAGAATTTGTAAATTTAGGGTACTTCATAGCCCGCTTTTAAACAAATTAATTCTTAATATTCACCAAAGTTTAAGACTACTTTAAATTATATTTATATTACGGCTAAGGGTAACCAGCATTGGGAATTAAACGACCTCATTAAAATTTCGACCTGACCCATCTATCGTTAGGGTAATAAAATCAAAGTACAAAAAGCTTGTCAACGGTACGCTTGAAATAATCGTAGTGTCGTCGGATTAATGGTGAAGACTGGAGTTTTTGCTTATTCCAAAACCTCCATCAGTCAATACCCTACATACCTTTTTCTCAGGTTTATTGCCGTTGATAGATAATCATTTAAAGTAATATTCTACCGCTACTATGTGTATAATATTTAAGTACAATAATTGTACGCTGGCCGCTATTAACACTTCAATGAATTTGCTAGACTTTAACTGGGGATTAACCTGAAATGGCAAAATTATTAGCTTACCCATCCGGCCACTGCACCGATCAAGTGTGTGATCGTTAATGAAAGATATAATATTTTTAACTATCTACATTGATTTAACTTTCGCTGTTCCTCTTTTATCCTAGTAGCCTTTTAGCAAACGCATCCTTGAGGATTGCGAAGGGCGTGATATGGTTGCCTACGCATTTTAAGTATTTGTAAATTTGATGGCTTTGTAATGGGCACATATCAACTTTTGACTCAGCTTAATTGAAAACCCAAATAGTTGTGCAGAAACTCAAGTGTCTCAAAAAGGTCAGCAACTTACAGTACTGAGTTAACTAGATAACTACTGAATATTTCCATTTGCATTAGCTTCTACTTACAATATAACTATTGGATTCCCTATTGAGCGAGTAGGTCAACTGTAGCGAGTACAGAGTTATCAAGTGAAAGTCGGAACTTTGCGGCGGGAGCATCAATGTTATAGATCAAAATGCAATGGCCCTTCAAGTCTGCATAGATTTATATACGTTTCAATATTGATAGAAAATTTTGCTTTAGGTTGATTGCGATTGAGCGACTAAAGAGTGCTGTTGTTGGTTACCGGTGCATTGTCTAATCCATATAACCCTGCGTTTGAAAGTGTCGAACAAACGTTATGAAGGTAATTTGCCAACGCTCAATCAGATATAATACTTTGGTCTCCAGTAACTAGTGCCATAGCTTGTTAAACGTATGCGACTTCTCGTTGTCAGTTAATTTCATCCAATCCATTTGATATTTTTTCAGATCTCGCTGTACGACGGGCCGCTGGCACAGTTTGGCGAGGGGGGCAAGTACGGAGACTTATTTGTGGCCTCACTTCGCTCGTACGGCATGCTGTGCATTGGATTATATCGCTTTCGTGACACTTCAGCCAACAATGGAAATGAAGGCGGCAGCGGTGGAGGTGGTAGCGGTTCAACAAAACGCTATGTGATTACAAACCCGCCCGCCGAATTTCTGCTCCTGCCCACCGACATGGTGTTCGTGCTGCTGCAGTTCGACCCCGGGCTCGAGTATAAGCCCAACCGGGGAAGCACGCACGCAAACCAGCCCCCACCGGGCCACGGTCATGGACAACACTCGGGCCATTCGCACGTTATGGACCTGGCCGGGCTCGATGGGCTGAGCGGCGCGCCCACCAATGCCACGCTTGGCCAATCCGGACAGGGCAACCCTATTTCAACCCAAGCGAATCTTTGCTAGACGAGAGGTATCATAGTAGCTACAAATAAAAGAATAATCAGGTAATTTTAGAAACGCAGGCTAATGTATACATTTAAACGAGACTGAAAGATAAGATGTGAGTACATTAGACCAATATTGGCGCGTTAGCCCGGTTTGTAACGGTATCGGTAAACGAGAGGTTTTATTTCTTTATGCACTAATATAATATTCAGAATCTTAGACTTAATATGTATATGTATGTACAGAAATGCATGATGATCAACTAGTAATGTCTACAAAAGTGAAGGGTTTAATTCTTCTTGTTCAAGCAATAATGGGATTGCCCTGTGCGGCGAGGATGACTGACGCCAGCTTGACTTCAATCTTATTAAATTCAACAAGCAGCCTGAAATCTGAAAGCAGAGAAAACTTCTGTATCAAACGTCACAAGAACATTGGAATATAACCAATAATTAAGGCTGTATATTCGAGCTTAGCGGCGATGTTCACTGATAGAGAATGACCTGAGCGGATTATGAAATATGCCAAGCAGCAGCATAACACGAACAAATATTGATGATCGAGTACCCTTGATACGACAGCTCAGAGCAACAGAGTTAAAATCTATCCTACGCAGTTCGACTCGACATTTAAATGGGAAGACTGTCAAATGCGTTAAAAATTGTTGCGTCATAATTGTACTTGTACAGGTTCCATTAATTAATTAATAGAGATAACTGGGTGCTTACACTGAGCACTATCAGCCGTGATGGATAACTACTACGCCTTGCCGAAATATCGTCGTAACTGGCGTTAACCATTGCTAAGTACATTTTTTATTATTCAAAAGTTTATTAGCACACAAATCTCTGCTCCCTTCTTCCCCTTCGATTTTAACGGGGACATTGAATTTGCTTTTAATTTCTTTAGCTCTTTTCTTCCAGAAAACATATATCTCTTCTCAAAATAGCCTAAAAACTATGTTTTAACATCCACTACTACGATAGCAGAATTCTATTAAATGGCTTTAGTAATGTTACTTTAAACATTTCGTAATAAAAGTAGGCGCATTGTTGTAATGTCTATCGGAAACAAAGGTAATAAGACTCACAAAATGAACCGTAACCGTACGGATTTAGAGAGCAATTCGATTACATTTTAATTGTTACAATAAGGCAATAACGATGCTATTCTTTTTCCGAAAAAGTCGGTAAGAACGAAAAAGTGGTTTCAATGAAGTCCTAAGCATCCGGCAATAAGGACAAATTGCTCGCTGTGTATGATATTTTACGTTTCATTGAGCTAATATTTTCACAACAACGATTACACACATGCCTTTTAAAATTATAGTTGGATGGTAGTCACCTTGGTCGTATTATGCTTATTAAACATTCATCGATAGATAAGCTAATTGTCATAATACTTTGGTATAATTGAGCTTCAATGGTGAAACTTATTGATAATTGCCATCAATTCTAAAAATACGTAAAAACATTACGAAACATATTAATCAGTTTTATGCTTCTGCTTTTATCAGCGATGATATCGAGGTTGACTGCCAAGAAGACACTTGTTTGTGGGCACGGACATATGATATACTGATGGTCATACGTAAACTACGGACGTTTTTCTTAAGCGATTGTTGATGATGGTGAGACGGAGATTAACTCGCTGACAATAATCTGCCGTGCCGACGGTTTTCTGTAATCTTACTTATATCTAATCCCTTCAACAAATTTATTGATATTAACAAGATGGCTGTTATTATATTGCAACAATGCGGCTTGTACGATCAAGTAAATGTCGCATAACCGTCTAAATATCACGATACAAAAATAAGCAGAATAAGCAATTATATGCATACTGAAAGATGCAAAACACATCAAGTTTTATTTAAGAGGTCTCATGTTGACATTGAAAATCGATTAAAAAATACAAATTTGCTTATATAATCCGTATTATTCATATACGTGTTAACTAAGTAACATATTCGTTGGGAACGTCGAGAATGAACGGATTCATATATTTATTTCGCCTTTTTAGGGAGAGCAGCTAAAAATAACATGACTCATGACATTATTAATCATAGGACAATTGACTAAGTGTATGTGATGATTACATTACGGTGAAAATACAGCAGACTGACAATAATTTTAATACAACGTCGATTTCTTTAAGCGACACCAACAAATGTGAAGGGAAAACTCAACGTAACCACCCCCGATCATCAACAATGTAGCAAAATACTGAAAACGCTGGAAATACTTTAACAAAGCGGAACCGCCCCGTGTTGGATGATGTCAAGAAAGATGAAAGAAAAGCACTACGATAACACTGTAATGCGCAATCAATGACATTAATATGAACCGAAACAACCGATTTACCAATAACCACTTAAATGGTTGCACCGGAAACGTCCTCTTTTTAGTATCCAGAGGGTCGGACCTCAGGAGAAGACGACAGCACAGCATGCTAAAACAACCAATGAGCAAACGAAGGGCATTGTATTAGAACGCGCTACCTATTTAATTTACTACGTTGAGCCAAAAAAAACATTACAGGTGCAACTATATTTCAGGAAATATAGTCGTCTGTTAGACCATCAATAGACATGCGATAGCGCTGCTCTTATCCGTCGCATTGTATGGTGATTCAGGTTTTTATAATTTATACTGCCTAACCTAAAGTTGAAGATGAGCCCTATACTCATAGGAGGCTTTCTTCCTCCAATTTAGTTTAGCTGCTCGTTTAGAATTGCCTTTTAAAAGAAGTCAACGAAGTCCCCGCCGAATCATTATAATCAGGCAACATGTGAAATTGAAAATTAATTTTGCTCAGCTGACAATTGGCATACGATGTAATTGGACGATAGTTCAGAAGGAAGACTAATACGTAATTTAACATAAATGTCATTTGGTCAATGTGTTCGTTCTCATATTATTACCAGCAGATCTTGCATTAGAAAAACGGTCATAAAAAAATTAAACCGGTGGACGTCGATGGTCGTTGGCCAGAAAAACCTTTTCTAGTCAACGCGTTAACTAAAGTATAAGTAGAAACAGGTTATACGCTAATGGTTTTATAATCATTTACACAAATAATTTAAATATATTTGAGCAGTTCAATCCATTTTTCGAGATTATCGAGATAAGTAGCGAAAACAATCCTTAAAAACATTCAATGATGAAGCTAAATCAGAACCAAGGCTCCATTGATAGCTAAATTACTATTGAGTTTGTTTGAAATATCCAAGTTAGTATTTCTTCAATATGTATTCATAAATCTTAATTGATGCTACTCACTTCCTGTGCCTAAACTGTGCTGACGGCAAGAAAGACTTTAGGACTTGGCTTCACTTACGAGATCATTTTAGAGCGTACAGCGATGACGGGAATATGAAACAATTTCAATGAATGAAAGCCAGAAAACAATTTGCCAAATCTGTTCCGCCTTGGTAGACTTCAGACAATCGAACTCTGGGTTGGTCTGATCAAGTCGCCTAGTCTCTCCTTAATATTATGCACGATTAACACAGCCAAGTCGAGAACAGATTTGTGGACCCTACTGCAAACCAGTTACAGTCATCAGATATATTTGAAGACATGCAGAACGAAGCCACCTGCAGGAAAAACAGCCAGGCCTTATTGGGATCTTGTCAACGCTTATACAATGGTTAAAGACAACATAAGCAACAACGGGCTGAATAAAACAATGAGAAAAGCCCAGTATTACACCGCGGTATCAAACTGGTATCTCACTACAGATACGAACTTCAAGAAACAACAGTCATATTGAACCGCATGAAGCAAGAATAAACTAGAACACAACCACTGCAGAAAAATATAAAGAATGACCGAATGAGAAACCATATAACATTAGACATATGTGTTAGACGTGTAAATCCAGTTGTCAGACTAAAAATTAAGAAGTAAAAGAAGATAAAACGTTTTCCGGATAGACAGCAAATAGGTGAAGCTTTTTTATTGATCTCGGCCGATCTATCATCTGTTACTACCCACTCATAAATTTATCATACCATTATTATATAGAAGATAGCTGCCTTACCGTTAATGGTTGCACTAAATAATGGGTACAATGACAAAAACAAGAGTAGCAGTACAAGCAATGAACACTACAGTGATAACGGAATCTAATGACGAACACATCTCAAGTGACAACAACAGGATCAAGGTGTACAAATCAACTACACTATAAGCAATAACCGTAAATAGCTGTCGCTGAAAGCAAGAGTTGTTTGAACAAATCAAATTATACACCATGCAAAATATACGTGACGATGATGCAAGGATAAAAGATTATTCTTAATTGTTAAGCAAAATATAAGGCAACCACATTACTTGATGTCAAATTGCTTCTTAGCGGAAGTGAACAATTTTACAGCCAAAAATATGAAAAGAAAAAGAGGCATTACTAAAAATGGCATACGTAAACCAGTATGCGGAATCAAAAATTAAAATATGGATGTATCCGTCGCGGCAAGTTGCTATTGGTCAAGCAAATTTTAAAATACTGTGCCATGCAAGAAAATAATTAAAGTTGAAGCCAATGAAGAACATTACTACGAAACACTAGTCATATATTATAGTAACCATATACCCGCCTGCGTATTCAAGTGTAAGTTTTGAACATAATTCCATACTTTAAAGAGTACCCACGTATACGCATCTAGCTAAAATAGAACAACTGGGGCAAAACCAAAAAGTAAAATCATAATTTCCGATTAAATATTATCATGCAGCACCGGCAGAAGTAAATACTTCATTATAGTAACAGAACTACGAGGAAATTCGCAAATATTAATATCAGTAGCCATGCTCGAAAAAAATTTGTAAATGGTAGGTTTCGATAGTATTGTTAGAATTTGCTTCCTTGACTTAATGTCGGCATTTGTTATGCCGTAATTTAAGGCATCATACGAACTGTTAATTGTTCGCGTAGCGCCCTTAATGAGCTCCGTAATGTAGAGGCTCAAAATAACCATATAAATCACAAACATTCCGCTAAAAAACAACGAATTAGCAAGGGAAAAATGTTTCTACAAAACATATGACTAGCTATACCATAGACCGTACATATACAGGAAATTAAACAGCGACCATCCTGAAGCCCCCAGAAATAAAAAAATAATGACTCTGAAAAGATCAATCATTTAACATGATAATTTCAATACAAAATACCTTGGCTTAACGAATGATTGCACCTGTTGTTTAATTTTGTGCGGCCCTTAACATCAGTTATATCACAGAACTAACAAAAGCATTGAAACAGCAGCAGAAAACACAGCTCTAACAGATACACCCAAGTCTTAACCAGCAAACATCCAATGTCCTTTTCCACAACCAATGCCATCTGAAAAACGATCAACTTCCCCACAATGACCACACAAAACGAGCTGCGCCTTCATATGAACTATAAATACCGCAAGTGCAATTTCAACCCGCACATATTTCACTATGCCATTGAAAGTTGAGTGTAAGACTTGAAACAGGTAATTTGGTCTCATATGCAACGATTTCGGAACCACCTCGCGGCAACAATTTTGTGATACGTCGCGAAGGCACCTTAATATTACGTCATAAGGATACACGAGCACCATGGTAAGACAAAACAAGAATACATATAGTGTGTACCACAAAGCCGCTTACCTTAAAACAGGCGTACTAGTACTTCGATATCTGGATATTAAAAAGCTAAATAAATAGAAACCTTAGGTTAGTGATTCATCGATTTTGTTTGGCCAGAAGCAAAGAAAATGATTGTAAAAACAGGCAACTCCAAGGGTTGTGCACGCTCAGAAACGAACCGCAGGCCACGTTTGTAAACTGCAAGAATCAAAACAGGAAAATTTATATAAGCTAAGAGAACAAACTGAAAGTAGGACAAAAGTCAGAAAAAAGTGACACTAGAATGCTTTTTGAATTTTCAATGGTCCTGGTCAATGATATTACCGCACAATAATCATATAATAACTTTTACGCAACAACCGGACTAAAAAATACTTTTTTAAAAAGATATTTTTGGAAAAAATTTTGACATATAATAAACTCCATGCAATGTAGCTACGCTGGTCCATACAACTCGGCTGTAATTAGCAAGGCAGTCAGCGACTCGCTTGCTATTCGCTTGCCGCAACACCAACGAAGGCGAGCTGTTATATTAAAAGAATTATGATGGCGCGCGCAGACTCGGCTTCACTGAGAGCTACTCGCTGAACAATCAAGACACCCAGACAATAAATTGTTCGTTGTTTCAACGTTTTTAGCAATGAGCAATTCTAAAAGTGCACGTCCGTAGACTAACACGGATACAACAAAGAGCAACAATGAGCACAAAACGTGTACATCAAATTCAACGGCTACAGCAAAAAGAGGACGAGACGAAACAGTCAACCAGAAGACGCGACATGAACAACCGGCCGACCACAACCTGATAATGCTTTCTAAAAGCTTTAAATGCCTGAATAAAAAGATTTTCCTTCACCTAATACCTCTATCCATTCTTGCTTGAGAAAGGTTGAAGGATGAACGGAAATGTTTCAAAACAGGTAGACATCGACCGCTTGCTGCTCATGCATGCAGACGCAATTCAGCATATGATAACAATGCCAGCAACACAAATAACAAATAATACCACTCCTTAATATCCAGAGCACGAAGCTTGAACTTAAGACAGATCGACGCAAAAGTCTTAGGCAGCAGACGCGAACGTGTGTGTAAAAAGTGCATATTTTTTCATTCCCTATGAACGAGTGATATGTTAGATTGCGATTACATCAATCCTATTAATTTAAGTCGATGCTCATAGTTACAAGCCGCTATTCTTTCTATCGGCAGTGCACAACCCAGGTTAATACACGGCGCATCAACCATAAAGTACCTGCTTTAGAACGCACGTTCAGCACTTTCTCCGCATACATTTATATATGGCAGCAAATCAAATAATAAATGCCACAGGAGCAACAATAACAGAAGCAGAAAAGCAACAACCATAAAACCAACAACAACAGTAAAAATAACAAGGATGGTGACACCGGTAAAAAGTAATAAGTAGATAAGCAAGCGGCAATTTCTGATAGGCAAATTTGAAATAAATTTCAAAGAAAATAATTGAAGACATAACTACTTGCATGATCGGTCGCAAAGTTAATGTAAGGACAATTATTAGAATGTAATTCAAACAGCAACACCGACACTTAAAGCGCGAAAAAACGTAGTGGTGGACAGAAGGGTCACGACGACGACAGCAACAGATTAAATCCAAAGATAGAAACAAACGGGGGTTAGCTAAGCTACACAGCAACGTTTGTAGCAATATTATCAGTGACTGTATAATTTGTAACTATGTTTGAAAGCTTGTGGGAAAACCAAATTGATAACTAGGATGACAAGAAACACTAAGATTCACAGTAGATTCTTTCAATGATGCAAATCTCCCCTGGCCAACAAAAAAACATAATCAAGCGACACTACGGTCGTGGCATCCATGAGGATAATGAGGGAAATATGTATTTTCGTTTATGCGATAGCGATTGAAAACGTAGGTCACTTAGAAGATGATAAGTTGCCTGTAAAACAACGTTTGCGTCTGACAAGCGAAAACATGGTAATTAATAGATGAGAGCTACAAAAGTGTTGAAAACCACAAGAACGAGCAGTGGAGAATGATGGCAGGGTATCAATATGATCAAATAAACCAACAAAAAATCAACAAGAAAAAACTGCAAGATATATAACAGCAACAACAATAACGACCACAATTACAGTAACAACACTCATCGTCAAGCCAGCATTTCTTTGATACGTGTTTCTTTGACACGCGACCACGTCCTGCTGCTGCATCATTTAGGCACCTTTAGGACATATATGTGTATATGCTCAAAGAATATATATATTCTTTGAGCATATACACAGCAAATACACAGATAATCATGGCAAATAATTGTTTCATATGCCATGTGCAAACAAAATCGCAACTTCAAGTGAATGCCTTGAGGTATTCTATAATAATCATAATTGTGACTATTATTATAACTATATTAAGCGGAAAATTAGACAAACATCTAGTCATGATCGTGTTGTAAATGTTGATGTCTGTAAACATAATATAACGTAAGATATCACTCAGTCGATACGGATCAACGTCATGAAACAAACAAGTGCTCTCTTGTTTACCTATGAGAGAGATACTACAAACTCGTAAACAATAATATCACACAACAATAAAATATACTATTGTCATCGTGTCCTCTGTAACCACACAGTAATCGTGGGATTTTATGGCTACCTGTGGCAGGTGTGCCTTTCTCTTCCACGCTTATCAATGCCACTCAATACTATACTACACATGACGTACTGTAGCAGTACTGTCATCAATAGAGTCTGCTTGATGTGGTTGATGTTATACAATATCATCTATACCTGTCACTTTATACACGGCGCTACGATGCCTTCAAGTTGTCGGTTTTTTAGTGACTACATTAGAGTGTTTAAAATCACTACTGACGTGTTGGATGTGAAAGAATTGGAACTTCAACTTGCAGAAAACAAACAACTAGTTGTGCCAACTGTTCGGTGTTGCGCTTAAATCAATGTATAATAATTTTCTTTACTATAATCCTTTTACTCTCTCCTCGGTCTGGCCTTCTCTCTCTCTCTTTACTCTCTTTGCCATCTGTCTCAAATCAGGTAGCAATTATCGTAGTTTCATAATAAAATATGAGATATATATATATATATATATATATATGATCAATGCCACCTGTCTCAAATCAGATAGCAATGAAATCCCATTTTCAATCGTCTAAAAATGCGATAAAATTGGAAGCCTTTTTCTAGACCTACGGAAATTCATGGATGAATAGGTCCTTATCTCAAATATCGTCAATGCAGGTCAGCTGGCTAATAATTTAATACATGCAAAAAGGACGTAAGGGCCACATGGTCTCATATAAATTGGTAGTCTTCTTGTAGTCTTCAGGTCCAGCGTGCATTTACGTATAACATTTGAACCAATATTGAGGGCACAAATAACATCAAATAAAAAAGGGAGAGACTCTCAAAATGCGCCTCACGGACATAAGTCCTAGAAGGTGCATAAAATACAGGGTTCACATTGTTTGTCACTGTGTACAAATAAACCAGAGAACGATACACCAGTCCACAAGAATCTATTTAATCCGCTTTGCCACATACAGTCTCGTCTAAACTACCTAAAGAAAAATTTAACCGGCCGAAAAAATAATATTACATATTCACAGAGAGAAGACTTGTACTCTCAAAGATGTTAAAAATTACCTTGCAAAGCAGAGACAGAGAAATAGACCACAGTATGTAGACCCAAAACACGTTTTGTGTAGTTTATGTTATTAGCAGAAGTTCCAATCACAACTAAAAGAATATTTGTTCTGTTTTAATCAATCAGTGACCAAAATTGTAGTACTGCGTTTTTCTACTGTAACCCCAGTTTGACTATACTTAGAGCATCGGGACTTCAAAAAAAGATGCTTTGTCACACATCTTATGTATCTCAATAAGATATAGATAAAAACGATAAAAAAAATGCATATTCATAAAGAGCCACAATAAAATGTGAAATAGCAAGATTCAACCAGTAAGAAGAAATATAGTTTATAGCTATAAAACTGCATCAAACAGTGCCGTGGCCATCTCTTGATTACATCCAAGCAAGACTAAGGACTAATAAACAAACACATAGGGAAATTTTAAGATAAAATATTATGCTTGCGTAATACAAATATACCATTCAATCGCTTGGCGCTATAATATTTTTTAAATAATTTTTTAACAATAGAGGGACTTCAAATAACATAGGCAATAACAGTAAGCTAAGCAATGCATGCAGCTGATGGAAAAATCAAAATACATAAATACAGAACGTAAAAACTTCATTATGCTTTATAACTAACAATTGCAACAATTACATGACAAAATGATAACAAGAAACGCAGCAGCAGTCGCAAACGCAGCACCAATGACACAAGTGCATGTTGCTATTTAACCCATTCTCAAAGTCTGGCCCAGAACATCAATAAAGAAAACAGCTGATGAAGCTTCAAACAAGAGATCTTCTTAGTTCAATGGTCGTGAATTTTGACAAACATTGACACCAGCAGTAACAACAACAACAACAACAACGACAACAAGTTAAAGCAGCTGTGCAAACGATAAACGCAAGCAAGCAACTATTCGGAGAAAAAAATGAGCACCAGATTAAAGAGAAAGCAAAGATAATTATAACTAAGGTTACTCATAGAAGAAGAAAGATTTGATCACTTTGTCCAATCATTTCAGTCACATCGTAACGATATTCTAATACATTTTTTATTATGCCCTGATTATCTCTATTTTACACCCCTTTTTTAAGCACTACCTATATTCTCGGAGGAAAATACGTGGCACGGTACTTTAGAATCAATAATGATAATTTACATCAATAGCACAATTAAGGCACACCGGATTTTTTGACTTTAGACGGCATTGAGTCCCGCATACTAAAATGAATACGCTTTTTGCTTATGATATTGTACCTTAATTTGGGAATATTTACGGACGTCAAGTTCTTAAAGTATTTTAAAGCAAAGACAGTCAAATTTTTTTTTTTTCTAATGCACTAATTGGTCGAATGAAATTGTGCTGCGCCTTCAAAGAAAATATACTTGCAATTTCCATTGGTGACAAAATACTTGGATTTAAAGTGGGAAACATTTTATGTGTCCTTGGACATATGCAAATATTCAACGCGAAAACACGTTCTTCAACAATGTTTAAACAATTATAAAAGTCACTCAAGGTGTAAAACACCAGTACGGGCTGCAACAACAAATTTGTGCAAGTTAGCTTTGGAATACCCGAATACCACAACATACTCAGGCCCAAACCCCGTCCTGTATTAATTCCATTTACAGAAAAAATAGTGCGTTTATGTCTCTTCAAGAGCGTCTCAGCCCAATAATTTTTATTCTACTGGCAATATGACTGCCAAGAACTATAACCGTATGACATGTTCCAGTTGTTTGATTTTAAGAACAAACAGCCAAAAGAACTAATTGTGAAGGACCAAATTGAGCGACCGCAGACGACGGAACCCAAAAATACGGACAACGTTGAGAAGAAGAACAATGGACGAAGATAAGATCAAATTGCGTCTTAATAAAATACCTCAATGAACGCAACTTAAAGACAGATCTTTCAGCACTGAAACTGGTGCTGTATTAACAAACATAATACCCTAAATTAAAAACAACTACCATGAATATGTTCACAAATGAACGAAGCAAGTGGAGGAATGCAGTAACACATTTGAGCAACTTAAAAACAAACTACCTAGCAAAGAAACTAACTACAGGTAGCTTGATCAACTATCATTATCCAATACGCACAGAACAAAATACGCGCGAGCCCGAAAATCGACATCCATACTTTAATATATCACCCAGCGAAGAAGTTTTTTATAAACTTAGCTTATAACTTTGGAGAAAACGTTAATACGCGGATCAATAATAGCCTTCAGCGACGTATCTACCAATACACCTAAAATACAATCTAGAGTAGTTTCACCAGTTGATGAATGCATATCCCCTCTAAAATGCTCGCGGCAGCGTATCTAAGAATGTCTGTGCGTATCTAAGAATGTCTGAGAACAACGCAGCATTTTAATTTCGATTCTTGAATTTCCATCGTATCGATACAGACTTCACAAAAAAAACTATCATCCATTGCAGACAACGACGATAAATCTCACGCATTTTCCTTACCAACCTTATAATTCCTAATATAACAACGGATACATTAAAAACCAAAATGTATCACACGCGTTGAGAAAGCAGCAATGCAAGCGCATTGTGCAAACTTCGTTAACAATGAAAACGACAACAGCAATAAGTAAATGCAGAGAGAAAAACCTGACATCATCGGAATAGTATTTTTTCGATACCCTGTGACATACAGTAAGGGTTACTCGCCGGCGACAGAAGTATCAACAAGAACCACCCAACAAAGAAAAATGTTAGTAACAGACGACACATGTTCTTGCTTTTCCAAGCCGCAGAAAATAGAGACAATGAAAAACTTAATATGCATTTAAAATAAGAAAAAGCAGCCAGCAGCAGAGTAAAATATTTCTGCCTGACAACAGAAACAATCTATGAAAACAGGTGAATAAAAATGAGACTCTACATCAGATATCCCTCATACGTTAACCCATCTCGCATACAAAACTTTTTAAGAAAGTTGTCAAACAACATGTTTGTTGAACTGCGTCGCATATGAATGCGCACATGAACAATGCGATAAAGGACCCCTCATGGACTGATTAGCTATTAAAATTAATACTTAAAAATGGGGATTTCACATCGTTAATACAAATGCTAAATAAACCTCGCTAATACAAACGCTTTACAAAAAACTGTGACTGACCAGTTAAAAAGTGTCCGCTATCGACGATCCCAGCAAACCAGTAACAGCAGCACATTATTCAGCAAAGACAAACGTAACCCAATGTTACAAAATCATGTTAGAAATGATAGTAATAACGATTGCTATAAACGAACTGCTATAAACTGCTCGACTGCCCGACCTCGACCGGCTGGGGCCGGGCGGCCATGTTACAAAGATATATGCGATAGAGGTAACAGAAGTAACGTAAAAGCCGTTACTGTGCTAGTTCTTCACATTAGCGATTCGTGGCGCTCTTGTTTAGCCACATCATAAAATTTGTCATGCTGCTCTTAGCAAACACATCAGACTGCCGCGCTTAGGGTGACAATGAAAATTAACATTGAAAAACCAAGTTTTTTTTCCCTCATAGGGCAATGAGATACTTTATAAATATATGGTAAAATGACAATAAGCAAACTGTTTAAGATTAATAAAAATGAAATATAGTGTTAAATATTGACACCCTGGGTAAGCAATGTAGCAGTTGGTGCAGCTTAACGTGAATCTTGAACCAAGGGTAAATATAACTTCGTTTTGGGGACATTTAATGGAAGCCTCTATTCGTTCACCATTAGAAGAAAAGGACATTAGCATTCTAAGGCAAAAGTTTCACCTCTTCTTTGTTAATCCCAGGCGGGTCTATCGGGAACTCGGGCCACATAGCTATATACACATGCAATGTGTTAATTTACATAACTAACGAAGTCAATTCTATATAAGAAAACGTTAATGATGTCAAAATTTAAATGTTTGCGCAGCATTTTGAAGAATATCAGCAACACTCATGTACGTCCAATATGAATATATAAAACACGCCATGAACATATTTAGTAAATCAAAAATAACATTACAATGCTGTTTTTCGTATTGCATGTCTATGTGGTTGGCTGGTGTGCCCTAGAGCCGTCCAAAGCTACGGACACTTTTCTAGTCATAAAGTTATGTCTCTAATCTAAATACATTTTTCTCAAATGCTAGTCACGTAAAGTTTTGCAGTGAAGAACTGCAGGTGATAGTATATATATTTACCGCAGTCAGCCATTGTGAGTATTGAAACTTAGTAAATTAGGAAATCCTGCTGAGTATACTAAGTGTCCTGCTATACGCAATTTAGAGTTAGGTTGTAGAACATTCATACCAGCAAACAAGTCACCCTTGCGAGTGCGCGTAATCGAAGAATCAGGCGTTGTTTGAAGCTAACAGATAGTGCTAACCATAAAAAACATTATTGAGTATTCAGTTAGCACATTGCTACTACTAAAAGCTAAAGTCAATTGTAAAAAATTATTATTATTATTATTGCTACTACGATACATCACGATATTATCCTGTCTAAATTGATCAATATGTCAGAAATCACATTTACTGTATCGAGTTTCACAACTAGTTAATTTCTACCACAAATTTGGTATACATGTTACTGCGTTGACTGCTACATCAATCAATTTGTAGTTGTGTAGGTATAGAAGCACATATGATTGCCGCGCTATTCAAACATCGTACAATTAATAACGCTTGTCCTCAGTCTCCAGCACGGGCTCCGCGGTGCGCTCGATTATTACTGAGCAGTGGCAGGCTCCACGCTTGTCAACTTTCGCATCAGTACAGGCTTCTCTGTCGAGTTTTTTGACACCTAATTCTACCTGAAAAGTATATATGTTGGACATTTATATTCTGATCAGTGTTTATTAATCCCTGTAAGTTTACGGTTTGTTATTTTATAACTTGTGGGTTATACATCTGTTAGATAGCTGGTAGATACTACGTGGCAGTACAAAGCAGTACATTGGCCGCCTACACGGTATTGCCGACGATGTTGCGTTAAAAAATGTGTATACTAATAAACCTAAAAGGGAAGCCTGCTTTGTGATTGGTCACCAGGCGTCATGCACCACCGCTTCGAATGGGGGAGCACATTACGACGGCCCCGACGACTGATTTAAGGGACAAATGAGTAGCAGCCATTTCACAAATACAAAAATGGCAAATAAGACAGCCTGCAAGCAAACTGTACCTTAAAGTGGAGAAAGACACGGAGAGGGGACATGCGGAATAAACAACAACGTAAAATATATATATATATACATATATTCCCCTTTCTCTATGCTCCGTTCTTATTGCAACTTTGACGGCTTCGTCGTGATGATAACTTTAGATAACTAACAAATAGACGATGCTAATAACTCTAGGAGAGATTTAAGTGCATAGACAATATTGGGCCTATCCTTTAGTGCCTCGTTAACAGAACACTAGTTAATTGTTTACGTATAATCTACATGGTATTCGATAACATGAGATACCATATTTTTCAAAAACTCAAGGTTTCTTATAGTTAGTTTTAGGCAGACGTCCTGAGCAATCAGTGTATGAACTTTTTTACCTTTTGCACTACAAAGAAGAAATTGTTTTTCTTACGGCGTAAAGTTTAGCCAGTAAAACAAGAAATATCTTAACACTTTTGCTCTTAATCGATGCTCGGTGCAAATGAATCAGCTGGATTTAAATTGAGTGTAGTATTTTAATGGCAGCCTTTTCCTTACTTTTGTAAGCTACTCATAATAACCAGAAAATTAAGAGCGTCCTATCATAGTAGTAAAGCTTACATTTATTCTAATGAATTTGCTGAGAATAGCGATTACTTGTCTGAGTAAAAAATTGTTACTGTATTTGTCCACTTCGTTGCGATTAGCATTATTGTATTGATTTTTATTAACATTGCATGATTCTTCCTCGGCTAAATGTTATTTATGAAGACACTTTTCTATTTGATTGAGTGTTCATATTTTTATTTACTTAGTTCCTCTTGTAACTTGGTCAAGTTAGGCTCTATGTCACCGACTCAATCGCCCATTTGCTAATAGGAAAATCTCTCTTTCCTTGTTCGTGTTTTTACACAGCTTAAACCTGCACAACTCAAGTTGAACGGGCACGAGCAAATAGTCCTTTAAAGGTACTGAAAAGGCTGTATCACCCAGTTTATATATATATATATATACATATATATTGTTAAGGCTATAGGTACCTTAAAGGGGGGATTTCCATACTCATTGATGAGGCTACCGTCAAAATTTGCCAGTACAGCGTAGAGAGTAAAGGCTTTTTCAGCCTACTGTCAAAAATGCGTTCACAAATATCAGCGCACAGACAGTCGATAACCAACGCTTTGTTTCCTTAACATTTCAAACAGCTCTAAGAACAACAGCAACAACTATTACAGAAGTGCGTGTAATAACACCGCAACAGGAAATGAGAACGAGAGAATGATGAACAAACGAGAAAAGCATGTTAATGGCAAGATCAAATACCTGTCTAGTGTGGAAAAATCTCCTATTGATGTGATACTGACAGCAACAAGAACGACGATTACGTTGTCAACAACAACAACAACAGCTCAAACAGTAGCAAAGACAAAAAAAACTCAACCCCATACGTCAAAACCTCTCAAGAATAATTAAACTTACCAAACAATATGCCCATTATATACATATTATACCCATGTTCAGAAATATCTGAGAATCGTAGATGTCTAAGAAGCCAAAAGATGCTAATACAGAACAGCGAATCTTAGCTACATGGCAGTGGCAGCCCATTAAAAATAGTACTGCGAAGGTGCTGTGAAGCTATTGCTGTCACTGTGAAACATTTTACAACGCTAAAGTAAGTTTATGTTAATAGCAATAGTAACGTTTCACAATACTCATTACGATCGTTAACAAAATGAGCACAGTGGATTAACTAATTAATGGCCACTCCTAATTGCATTTATTTTATTTAAATATAGTATGCTATTCTTGTCTGAAAAGCTGGAAATTTAGCAGAAACACGTGAGAAAACAAACACCCGAGCATAAAAAATTAATAGACAACAATTCAATTTGAGTATAATTGTACCAATGTTGACAGGAATAGCCCAGTATCAATAAGTTTCTATTTATCTATACTATTTCATTATATGATGACATTTTGCAGAATTTCCCAATTATAACCTATATAATATAAATAATAAGCTTTTTTCCTTGGTGGTAAAAAAATATCTCAGCAGCTGACAACAGTTATAACCAACATACCGATATTCGGTAAATGTTCAGATAAAAAATAGGTACTCCTAGAATTGACAGGAGCAGTAGCAGTAGCAACAGCCAGAGAGCGGGCAGGGCGGTAAAAACTGAACAACCCAAGATAGGCGAGATAAAAATATTTTTGTGTTACCAAAATTTACGATGGAGTGTTGTGTCAAATAATTTTATAATAAAATTTATGCTCACTCAGGACAACCTAATCCACATTTTTGTAAATATGACAACGGGTTCAGTGTCTTGCCGTAACTGCTCTAGATTCTAGTTTTGTTGGTTCCAATGTTTGGATCAACAGCAGCCACTAGCAATGTTAGTAGATGAAGATACCAATTAAAGTTTGTTTTCAAGCTACACTAAGAAGCGGTGCAAGAAATAAGATATTAACAAATCTACTATGCCTGCCGCGCTCTCTCAACATATGAACCACTCGTCCATCCACCCCTATGAGAACCTGTACAACCTAAACAAAAAGTAAATAACCACGATTACCACCACTACAATTGACATTATACCAGTCAACCAACTACCTTAACCCGTCAATTTAACTCAACCAAAACGTTATAGCAATACTATGAAAATATTTGCTACACAAGTGGTCCAACAGAAACAGTAATCAATAACAATAATCACCATTGGCAAAATCACTAGGCACACGATTACAACTACCAGGAATGTAAAGATATGCTACAGCACACACCGCACATCCCTACAGAGAACGGATACACCGCTCTCAACTACGTATACTAAATGCGACAGCAACGAATTTGTGTGAACATGTTAAAAAAAAGAATATACGGAATATTTTTCAACAGCTGAACTTTTAACGAGAAAATAGATTGGTAAAAAGTTTTATTAGTAATTCGAATAATATTTATTGGTTACAGAATCCCGACGACAGAATGTTTAATAATAGATCTGAGTGACAATTGGGAAAAACAAGAGTGATGAGGCATTTGAAACTGCGCTACAGACAAGTGCTACTTGGAACTTCACACAGACTCTACAATAAAATCTAGCAGTATTCCAACTAACACTGTTTCAATTTTTTTAGCAACTTGTTATACGTAGAAAATACAGAGAACAACAAATATCGCAAAGCATTATGAACAAATATTATGAGGTCATAAACAAATCTGTTTGGTAATAAAATTTCCACGATTTCGCGGTATTTTAATGGACCGCGTCAACAAGGTCCAATTCGATGCCTAAGTTTGGTTCTTGTACATGGTATCGTCTTAACATTTATACAAATTACAGTATTCTCGAGTACTCGGCAATGCTTACTACATCTTTTACAAAATATGCTTAGCGAAAATTTTTTGTATCTCCTCTACCTGCAGCATATTAGTTACTTTGGCTGCGAATAATAAACAAAAACAAATCGCAAATTCACGATATCAATGGTATTTGATAAAATGCTCATCCACAATAACTAAAAGATCGTAAACAGAATGTGTCTTAATTATTAGTACCACGCTTAAAAAGAAAAGCATTACATGATTCTACATAAGTGGTTCTAAATGAACGTTTATTAGAACCATTTTGACGTAAAGACAGACAAAAAATGAAAAGTTGAGTGGAACTAATACTTTCGGATTTAAAAATTGATTGAGGAACCACTACGTCTAGAAAGACCTCCACAACAGAAATAACCGACATGAGGTATCAACATAACATGCAGAGTGGTGCTTGGCATCAGCACCAAATCAGTTCTACTCCGTGGTATCCCAGGTACACAGTACATACAGTAACAGATTATATTATGTACCTAAACCACATGTACCTATCAACACCAACGGTAACATCTATAAGAACAAGTACTCACTATAAACGAGCAAAGACTGTTTTTTTTAGAATTTACCTAATGTCTATCAATGTATCACAAAATACATGGAATAATAGAAAAACAAGTTTGTGTGTTAAATATACTTTTGTGAAGGCCCGTTTATTTTTCTTCGAATATTCTATATAGAACGTACATACAAAATTAAGTAAGTTCGCTGAATGTTGTCTATCATAACAATTGATTCTATTTCGTATAAAAGAATAATAATAGCACAAACAGTGAGCTGAAGCGACGGGACAGATCTTCCCTTACGGAGAATGCAAGAGCCACGACCTTACGCCTGTATTCAATATATGAATAAGTCTTAAACCCGAAATGTGAAGATCCCTTCATGAAACGGGAAGAGATCTAATGATACTTATGTGGTGCAATCATAAAGTGAAGTTGATGATAATCATTCTGGCAAAGAAAAATAAAACAGATTAAACTTCTAAACGAAAAAATAAAAGGTTAAAGCCAATCAATAATCAGTCAAGAGTACGAATATCACTTACACGTTTCCTTGGGAAGATGCTGCTGTATATCAAGATAAACCTAGACAAAAGTCATATGTGTCATGGCAATCACTTCCTACTTTACAGCGCTTGCTACAACCCAGTTACACCAAGGTAATGAATATCTTGAAAGAGACATAATAAAGCTCGCATTTGTTAATTATCCCATGGCTTCAGGTCTGCACTGTAAGATAAGCACAATCAGACTTGTCAATTTACATCGGTTCCGGTGAAATAACCATGTGCATCAAGTTTGGTATAATATTTGTGTAAGTGAGTATAAACTAATCATAAAAACTCCAAGGTAGGTTGCTGGTGTTCCCTTTTTGGGTTGATACTCACTGAATGTATAGTACTATACACTAAGAGATTACTTCTGAAAACTTTCTTCTTCGCCAGCTTTGCCACCATGCTGAAAAACCGTCTAAAATGTGTATTGGCGGTAAACACACATGTTGTACGAGCACTTCTGCAGCCCACCTTTGTAACCGGATACAAAGCTACCTGTGAAGAAAACACCCACTGTTTACATATTCTTGAATTCAACGTTAAATTATGAAATATTTAACCGGAACTCAAGAACCAAATGAAATTAAGCAATAATGTTAGAATCTACAACAGAGCGCGAGATAGAGAAAATATATAATTGGAGCACAGTATGCATTTGGAACAAACTCGACGGCGAAAAAATGAAGTTGTTAACTGTTAATTAACTGTTTAACAAAAACATTTTTTTTTGTTTTTAAAAAAATCATTTCTTTTTAATGTTTTAGAATAAATTGCTGTAGAATTTTAACTATACGAAGGTGTTGAAATAAGGTCTTAAATGAGTGCTAAGAGAATGGAGTAATAATTT
>MNPL01001687.1:0-27659 GCA_002081605.1 Tropilaelaps mercedesae
ATATAATATATAATATATAATATATAATATATAATATATAGGATAATATAATATATATATAATATATAAGGATTTAATATATAAAATACAGCTTTCATGAAGAATTAAATCTCATCAACGTACTTATCAATTGTCAATTCGCTGTGTGTTTAAACCCATTCATTAGCATACAATACAGATTTGAAGCCGGCCCTGGATAGAAAATGTATATTGCGCCCAAAACTTAGAAATGGATCGTGCACAACATCCACAACGTAAGGTTTAAGAAATCGTTATCTTTATTTATAAATTAGTTTTCTATTATACTCTGTATTTATTTACGCCGTACATATACACCTGCATTTAATCTTTGGGTAAACTGCTTAAGGTGCACGAGACTCACCGTTCATATTATACTCTTGAAAATAGGTATATATATCTACGATCCATTTTAAAGATACATATGCCGTCAGATTTTATACACTAGGATCAATCAACAGTTCCTTTTGCTCCAGAAAAGCACAAATATACTTTATAGTTTAAGACGCATGCAAAGTGACATGTTTTTGAAAATGATGTCAGACTGAAGCTCTCTGAATGGGCTATTTGGCTCAGGTGGCTAAGTCCACACATAGGGAATCTTCTGATACCCTGCACCCTAACATGTGCTACTGAAACAAAACCAAACGTGTCACTGCTTGAAGCTTTTTCAAAATATTTATAAACTATTAAGATTGGAAAATGTTCAAAAAAGCTCGGAAAAGTTAAGATGACGTAATGACGTAATAAGTAATGACGAACAAATCAACTTTATAAAGTTGATAAAGTTTATAAAGTCTAAAGCTCAGACGGATTTACGATGAGATTCCATATGCTCCAATGTTGGGTTTCAGTTAAATTCATGTGTTTAACTTACGAGATTATTATTATTGTTATTATTATTATTATTATTATTATTATTATTATTATTATTATTATTATTATTATTATTATTATTATTATATTTTACAGAATATTGAAATGTAGACGTCCTATTTCTGCAAAAATATGACATAGATGTGGGGCGCCTTCCTCCAGTTAAGTTTCAACAAGTAGTCGTTTTTCAGCCCTCTGTCGAATTTCTTTGTTATTAAAAGTAATATGTCTATTGTGTTAAGGTGAAAATACTAACTGTTTGCTATAGAGAAATAGTTTTTGATACACAATTTTCACTTGCCTGCGCAATGATGAGAGCAATTTTAGGCTCGTTTCGCTATGCAAATTATCGGGTGCTAGGAATATATCGTTGGTACACAAGTCTACCCAGTCAAAGCATCTATAAGTACTTATGGTTATGTTGTCGCGTATACAATAATGAGCCTCTTCTGGGATATATTGGGCGTTATTCTAGTGTTTGTACATAATTACATATAAATTCGAAAAAGCAGCGTAAGGCTTTGACGTCTGAAGCACTGAAGAAATTGAAGCGCAGGACTGGTCATCCTTGGTAGCATAAAAGTTATTTTCCACTCACAATTGTAAAATCCACTAATTTGGAACAGGTAAGTAGGAAATCGCTAATCACATGCGCACGTAAATGTTATCATATGCACCTTGACTTTTACATTAAGCAAAATGCCCACATTCACTGCCGATACCTCAGCAACGCATGTTCTAGCACAATATACTTCGGGTAGTGTAAAGCCACAACTATACACTGTCGCCTATTGCTTAACACTGCTTGTGGTATTGAATTTCGACATTCGACATTGTTAAACTCGAAACATATGGAGTTTAGCATCCATACTACACTATGGACTAAAACGAAAAACTCAATAACTTGTAAATAATAACTTACCTTTAATCGTGGAAGTAAGCTCGGACAAACCGATGCTTTGTTCAATTTATCGCGGCGACCCTCAAATTAAGTAGAGGCAGCATCTTGGTCTCATATATTATTGTACAGCGTGGATATGAATTACTTAGGCCACAATAATTTCGGCGCTGTACCTTATTTGCACTGTACCTAACTGTTTCTGTTCAACTTACTATGAACCTGCTCAGCGCGTGACGATTTGTGCGACTTTAAACATTCAGACAGATTCCAAGATATGCTGCAGCTCAGTAATATATATTTACACTTTCCAAAAGAGAATTGTCCTCATAAAAAGATCACCAGCTGCTTGTACGAATCTCCTTGTCACAACCTAGTGCTTACCACTTCTAAATTTACCGGTGAAAGCTATATTCGAAAAATCAGCTTTCCATTTCCTGCGGCTTAGTCATCCAAAAACTGCACCTCAGGTCAGGAGATACCATCATGATTGTTGCAAAAATTACTAAATTGATTGCAATAGTTTAGTGCCAAAGAGTGATCAGCACGCGTCGAAGGGCCTTGACATACTTGTAGATCGTTTACACGACCTGGAAGAAGTTTATAATTGCAACATAAATGCAACGTTCATTTGAATCGAATAAAATCTTGCTCAACGCGTGTATTTATCCAATGGTAAAACAAAATCGGAGTAATCTATATATGCATCACTAAATACAAAATGCACCTTCGTTCAAGCATCCGAGAATTGGCTTCCCAGTTCCTGCGGCTTAATCACACGAAAGCTACACGTTAAGTCAGCAGATACCATCATAATTGCTGCGCAATTGCTAAATTCATTGCAATAATTTGGCGCTGAAAAGATTGTCACAAGACGACGGTCTCCGAAGAACTCGTAGCCCTCCTGCACGACCTGTGAATATTCAGTCAGTTATTAAGTTGATCCAGGAAAGGCTGTTGGCCTATGAGCTACGATAACTTTACAACTATCCACCACTGTTAAGCAAAATTTGTCAATATTTATAGATAGGTATATTACAGCGCGCTACTGGTGCAAGTTATTCCGTAATGAAATTTAGGACTTTGAAGAGTATTGAAGAGACGACTCACAATCACTACCCAGAACTAGCAAACGAGTCGGTATAATTAAAAAGAATTTGAACGATTGAGGAAAAATAGAAGCTTAAGCTGTTTGTCTGCTCAACTCGGCGTTTCTCACAGCACTAGCAGAACAGTGACGTACTAAAAATATCTAAACGTGCACGACCCCACGTCAGACGGTCATTCGTTTAGTATTTCTAAGTAATTTCTGCACGAATATGATGAACTAAAAGTTATGTTAATGCATAGCTTTACAGTAGAACAAATATGGGTTAGATTCTACCGACCCTACAAGAGAAGTAAGGTCAAATAACTTCTTAAATGAGGAAAGAAATAGCCTTCAGTAGCAATGCTGGACACGCTTAAACTTAATTCATGATGATACTTTGGGAGATCCACAAAGCTTTTACTACAACATGTTATACGAATGGAACAAGGATGACGACGATGGCTTCAAACTACTTTTCTCTGCGTCAAAGCTATTATAATATGTGCACTTCTATATTTAACTGCGGGCTTGAAATGTGCATTATACAAATCTTCATTTGTTCAAAGAAGTTATCGATAAGAAGATTATCACAAGTAATGGAGATAGCACTTCCAGTTCGGATAATAGTTCGGAGGCGTCCACGGCAAAAAAGAGGTACTCCTAACACATTCTAACAATCTTTCTAAATAATCTAGGGCAAAAATTGAAGTCAAAACAACGGGCCATTTTGCTTAGATTAACTCAATACAACAACGTGTTCACACATTGCGTGCATAAACTACAGGGCACTTTTCTGTACAATACGATAGGTGAGCAAAGCAGTTTGCAAAATATCGATTTTTCCATAAGAATGGGTACGATGCGAAAGCACGAAAGATGCTTTGGTACTAACTAGTACATCTTTTGTACACTATAACATTAAACATCATATGATTTACCAAGTTTACTAAATGCGTTTAAGCACGCGAGTAATATCTTTGGCTCATAAAGTCTCAACAATATCCACATGCTGCAAAGTCCTATCAAACAAGGTAAAAGCCCGAAAGCTTCATCTAGTTATGGTGTGGCTTTGATGTCTTGCAACCATACAATTTTTCCAGTAAATGTCTATGGCTCATGAAATACAGTGATAGGTAATGGTGTACCTCATCATTTAGGAATTTGTACTTAATTATTCATTTAATATGACAAAACTTCACCGTATAGTACTGCACAGCATAATCACGCGGCTGACGCATAGCAAGCAGGTTATCACACCGCTCACTTTGACTACGTATATGTATGTTGAGCCTTTAATTCTTCGGCTACTTGAACCACCAGACGTGTTAATTACTACATATTTGTCCGCATAAAACGTAGACGGTACGTCTACAGTTGTATGTAAAAAATATGTCAGGGTATTACAAAAAGGCTTAGAGGAAGCGATTTATATAATCGTATAAATATAGGAAAAAATATGCAGCATTTGACAAGTAAACCAATTTTCATTGAAATGGCCCATTCTATCATGATTAGTTCGAGCTATCAACATGACAAACCATTTAGTTTTAACAGCTCAGCTTTTTTCGGCAGATAATTTTTTTATTCTATTTCACTTTTATTATATAAAACAACAACTTCTCATATACACAATCGTATATAAAATACACCTATATTCAGGCTACCCTAGCAGACGTTCGATAAGCTTCGTTATATGCTGATTCACCATAAGATTGACAAAACTTCACTAAGTACTTCAGCGCAAATTATATTTCGAAATTTTATTTTCTAAGAGAAACAATTATATGATGTTAATTGAATTGCACGCATAAATTCCATGCTTATTGGCTGTGCAATTAAATACTCTGCTCAAAGCGTAACAAATCGCATCGATCAAATTTCGGCAGGTATCAGTTTAGCCTCTGTACCAAGAGGCCAAACTAATACTTGAATTCAGAAACATTACCGTCAAAATATTTCCTTGTTTTTCCAATATACTCTTCGGTGAATAGCCTTCTTTGCACAAATCTGCATTACAATAAATTCAGGTTCAATTTGGACATTAATTTACTGTTACATTAACTGGAACATTATAACCCTGATATTTACAATGTAATCGGATAAACCGGCTCATTTACCTCACGTTAAATATTAAACGACGTGCGTGCATTTAATATTCTTGCGGTTTTGAAATAGCACCCTGGGGAGTTATAAAATAATTTTTGTTTCGAAAATGTATTACGTTTCCATATACAATGAGCTACATTATTTAATTGTTAAATCACGCACAGTCTGACTAATATCGTAAGCAAAACTACATTTAGAGGCTCAAACTTTAGCAAAAATTTACTTGTTAGACCAGTAAACTCGTCTGGGATGGTAGACTGTAGCCAAGAAATCACGCTGTACAAAGCATTAGAAGCTCCAAACGCGATCTCGGTTTAGAGAAGAGGTTGCGTTGCAACGGGGTTTTGGCTACTTAATGCTCAATAAGCTAGTCCTTATGACCTCCCCCACTCAACTCCCAACTTCTCACAAGTAGCCTTAATTATGCACAAAGTATGAGGGCACTGACTCACAGTTGTTGAAACTGTGATTCCATTCAGATTCCCGCAGGCAACCTCGAAGGTGTCTCTATCTGCATCACCTGGTTCTGTGCACTTAATCGTACTGCTAGGTGGCTTCACTCCTCAGTGCGTATGCTAATATGGACGTATCCAGTATGCGGGAGTTTCTCGGATTTATCTAGTATAGCTTCTCCGATAGCCCTAGAAGGGAGCACAACGATGCTACACCGCAGCAACCGGCACATCAACGTCTTCAAAGAAGAACTGCTATTACAATGATGGAACCATCAATATGCCAGGCGCCATCGTATCGTGGTTGTAGCATGCTTATTCGATGCTTAGACCATGCCGCAGTGCGAGAGGACTGCGGGCCATAGGCGACATACCACACCCGCAAAGAGTACAACGAGAAAGTAAACTTCACACTCGAACAAAATTCGATCAGGTAGTTACCCCGGTCAAATTGAAAAGCAGCAGGCATCTGCGATTTAAATCGACCATTTATTATCTAGACACAATGTGCCAAATTCCATAAAACATATCCGTGTACCTTACCTGATGGGCTCGACACAACAAGTCGAAGTTATTCTTCTCTAGGAACGCATTGAGTTGTGGCACGCCAAACAGGTACGACACTCCCCGGTCACTCCGTCTCCATTCCGAGCCCTGTTTTAAAGTTGACAAAGTCAATTACCAGTATGGAGGTGCGCCTAAAGGCATGGAGCAAATTAAAAGCGGCGGACTAGAATTGAGCACGTATAATTATTTAATCTAACTTGGATCCGATCAAACAGAAATTTCTAAGGTTCGGTGTGCTCTAGAAGCCAAGAGCTTGAATGCAGTAAGCCTCTTTAGCATGTTTTTTTTGTAAAGCTTGTGGCCTCTGCGTTCACACTGTTCCTAAATATAAAGGCAATTTTATTTTCCGGCAAAATGTTTTCAGAAATTACTAAATGCAACAAAACGATACTTATGTTTTCATCGTCGTCTAAGATGCAGAGTCAGTAGAGAAGGCTTTTAAACTAACGATGGCATTTTGAGCTTTTCGAACAGTGGACGTCGCTAAGCGTTTTTAAGAAACGCATCATAAGTATTTCCTATCCAGTAGCGGTGAAGTTAACAGATAGAAGCCCCTGCGTTTCTCTTTATTTGCCAATGCTTAGATATTTAACTGTGCGATTTGTAGGACTTTGATCATTACTCTGTTAGGTCTTAAGGAAAACGGTAGACCCTTAAAGGGGTGAGGTAAAAGACATCCTATCTAATGCCAGAGCAAATGTTATATAATTGTTACCATATAGGGATCAGCCCACAGGAGATCACAGATGAGTCCCTCTTGGGGCACTTCAGGAATTGGCCGATCCATGCAAGCGACTTGTTTCAAATCCCGTAGGTCAGGCGATATACCACCATGACAGCAAAAAATTTTTTCGCCCACAACTGCTGCCAACGGCAGATAGCCGAATACTTCATTAATGCGGTGGTATAGAATGGCATCGAACCTAACAGCAAAGGCAGAAAAATGTCAGTATAACACAAATTAGTAGAATTACGTATATAACAATAATAGAAAAACGTACACGTAGCATTGAAGTCTAATCAATGTATCGAAAGAGTATTACAGTTTTGACTTATTCAGGGTGTGTAATAGAATGAAATGACTGATGAAGGCTTTACCAATAATTATGACGTGGACACAGCTTTAGCACTTAAGCTTTATGCCACATTTTAAATAGGATTATCTTTCAAAAAGTGATGTCTTTTAACGAACTGAAAAAAGAAGGCATTTAACATTTAAAAAAACGTGTATCATAATTTATCTCACATGTATTGTTAGTAGTATTCGAACAAAACGCTCGTTTCAACACCACAAATTTCGCAGAATATTTTTGAAAACCGTACCGATTCATGCATTCAAGGAAAAATCCATAGACGGCATTTATTCGCAATGACTCATGATTTCCCCGGAGAAGGAAGACATGCTCGGGAAAACGGGCTTTATATATGAAGAGCAACGCAATTACTTCTAGTGATGCTCGGCCCCGGTCAACATAGTCACCAAGAAATAAATAATTTGTTTTTGGTGGGAATCCACCTTGCTCCAGGATGCGCAGCAGGTCTGAGAATTGACCTGAAAAAAGGCTCAAACTGAGTACCACATATTCACTTCACATTTTCCTAAGTGTTGGTACCTAAATTATTATATAGTTGAATCGACACCTAAGCATGTGCAGGTTGCATACTTTTGAATTGCCTTGCTTGACCGCTAAGAATGCCACAATGTAATGCCATTTAGGACGGCAAGCAAAAGAAGTGTTGTTATTTAGTGTTTATGACAATTTCGCGAACGTTTTGCTTACTGCACCCTCCTTAACTAGCTCTTCAGTGACATATGTAAGACAAACAGCATTAGCTGAAGTATGAAATACGTAGAAGCGTAAAAAAATGAATCGCGTAAAAAATACAAGCAGTTTGGTAAACAATAATGGAGCTTTCAGGTTCAACATCTAAATGCAATGATAAACGCCCCTGGAATAATTCAAATACTTAAACAAAAACTGGTTACTTTTACATCGGATGAGTTGCAATAAATTTTCAATATTCTAATGTAACTTACCGTGGATATCACCAACTATATGCACGGGTACGTCCAGGTCGAGAAGCGTTGGTTGTGAATAAAAAATTGGTGTGACGAGATCGCACAGGTCCATAAGTTCCCATTTCTCCATCTTGCAGAACGCACTTTTCATCTGAAATATTAATTCGTCAACCAAGGATACGATAGAAGATTAAATTTAAAAGGCAACAATATTGAGTGCACGAAAACATCTATGCTACATTAATATCCTACAGGCATGGTATCACTTGATGTTAAGCTAATTCGTTATAAAATCTAAGCCTAAAGACTTAGGTATAAATTAGCTGAATACCTGATAACTACAAGTAAAACAAATAGATAAATCTATAGAAATCCCAGAGCAATAAAAGAGTTATTTATTCTTTGCTGACAGCCTCCATAAGAAAATAAACATCTAGGAAAAGCGTTACGGCAGGAAGAAAAAAACATATGTATGAAAGACTAACGGACTTACAAATATTTAGAAAACTATTGGCACAATGTAATCTTCAGGTGTCAAGTGCGGGTAAGAGATGTTGCAAACACAGCTGGAGAGCAACCAAAAACCTAGAAATAAAAAGTGTAAACAAAAAAAAATAAAAGAGCAAATGTTTACAGCCATCCAGGCCTACCTTGCGTAATGTGAGCAGTCGTCGTTCCAAACAGTCCAGGTCGAGTTTCCCACGATGAGTTTTCGTAGTGTTGATGCGTAAATGCCGTTTGTTACTCTGACGATCTTTTTCACCGCTTCTATCGCCAACCGGCTTTGTTCGTGTATCGTGTTTCTTTTTGTCCGAGGGGGAAGTCATTTCCGGCTTTCTTTTGGAGTTATCAGTACCCTCCCTGGCCCCTTTAGAGGCCATCGGAACAGCGTCACCTCGTTGCAACTGGTTGCAAACCGCCCCCCTTTTCCCAGATCCTTTATTATTATCTTGATATTTACCAATGATCGACTCGTTTTAATTAGTTGGTTGATTCTGTAGTGCCTGCATTTGACTACTTCAGACGAAGTATGCAGAGAGAGATCTGGATACACACTCACAGATTAGTTAACAGAAATCTCATGATCAATTGAAACTACACCCACCTGCATCAGTACGGATGCGCCCAGAATTGAAAGAACAATTTGTTATCCCGTTAGTCTCGATTTTTTCTATTGCAAAGGGTCGCCTGTGACGATTGGAGGTATGCGGCTTTTCTCCGTGACTTCCGTCAACAGACGTTGGAGATATGGGACGAAGCAAAGTGGAAAGAGGTATAGGAAAGTGGTAGCTAGCCCGCGTGATTCGAAAGTGGAACGGAAATGTGGGCCAATTAACTACACCGCACTGAGCAAAGCAGCAAAATGTTAATAAATGATATATTCTATCACGTTTGAAATACACAGAACTTGAAGCTATGCGAGCGTGGAAGAAAGATGGTCCAAGACAGAAGGGGTTAGGCTGGTGCAGCGTCTATCGCTACTGCCTGGCTTGAAAGATATATGTCGAAGTTACGTCGCCTTGTCGTAAATATTAGCGGTTATATCATTAGTGTTTCATGTCACAACTTCACGAAGACACAATACAATTAATATAATTACCGCCACCGCGAGACTTGTCGGTCAAGGATTAATACTAATTCGGTCGTGTCCTGTGACACGAAAATTATCTTTCCAACGATTAATGAAACTGCTATGATGATCCGCTGTGTGTCCATTTGGCTATATGAGCTATAAAAACTCGACACTGCAGAATCGACTGCAGAATTGTTCTGTAAACATCAAGGACAGTTAGAGGTGAGATTTCACCGGTTAAAGATTTGTTTCTGCCGTAAGGATTATTTGATCAATACTGTCGGAATATTTTAGTCTGAAACTGGTGTCAACGGTAGCTTTATGCCCCGTTTTAAAATAGAATTTTCGAGATAAGTACGCTTAACCAAAGAGACCACCGTGCTTCATTGAAGTGGTAAAAGTCCCACAGACAACCAGAGAGATACTTAAAATAAAAAAAAGGGCATTTTCATATTTGTCTGACCCGAATTATAGACTTTTTTGGAAATAAAGCACTTACATATTATATTTATTCGCAGATTAAAAAAATACGGGCTTTGAAACTTACTGATTAACATCCACAGTAATATAACCGGGAGGTTATATTACTATGTTCCCTCTATGAGTCTCTACGCAAAATTTTGTGCCCAATATACGCACTATAACCTAATTGCCACCCGCGTGAAAAATTAGCTGTACTGCTACCAGTAATCATGTATGCTTTAATCGCTATTCATTTAATCAGTCTCGAAGTAACGAGTCAGATGATGGCGAGATTCAGCTCCCGAGCTCTATGGAGTTTTAAGTAATATATTCTTTGCTGAATGGGCAAAAGTGGGGATGAAAGTCAAATTCAAACTGTTATTCTTACCTGCTGTCTACATTTGAGTGGCTTAGCTTTGCGAATTGATAAGCAACCTCAGCTTGAAACAAAGAACCAATTGTGTCGAGGCTCTGTCACTTTTGTTTTTCTATCATATCTGTTGGGAATACAATCGTCTTATTCGAATGCGTTATTCCTACCAAATCCTACTGAGGCTTGATAATAAGTTTGAAATGTTTGGTGTTAAAAGATTTCGGATAGTAATACCTCTTTCGAATGCATGGACCATACTTAGCGCGTACGGCAGACTGCCTTTATGTGCTTTGAAGCATGTTTCGAACACACTTTTTGTGCCCCACCAATTCAAGCAACACGAATGTCTTAGGGAGCATGATTGACCCTGAGACCGTTATGAGTAGACTTTGCTGATTCCATTCAGGCTTTAATATTCGGAATGGTTCTGCTAATCTCTACGATCGTCCGCCACTCTTTGTAGGCCTCAGAGGGGACATGTTTGTAGAGTCGATCTCGGCGGGCTTCTAAGTATCTTGCAGTACGATTTGACCTATTTTTTTCAGGGCTGACCGTCAGCCAACATTTAACGTCCATGGTAGCGTCCTCTGCAGGCGGACCCCGTAAATGTAAATGTGCAACGGCGCGGATCGATTCGTGCACCTAAGTGTCTCCCCCAGTCGCAAAGTGTACGCGAATGCGCCAAGCCACCGTGTTCGACCGAGCAGTTTGACCTAGATGGCATTTAAGGCAACCTCGATTGGCAGGCACTTTTTCGCTTGATTAGCAGAATAGCCTCACTTTTAAGCCGACTCCAAACTGTGTTTTCATCCACATAGCAACTGCGTTTGGATCGTTGCTTGACTTCGACTGAAATGTATTCGCGTCCTTTGTTGTGACGACTACTGCCAGGTATTCGGCGTGAGTCAACAGCTGGATGTTACGCAGCAAGTCCCTCGAATGAAGAAACCCTTTATTCGTCAAATTCGAGAGCAGAGCGCCCGTAATTTACCCCTAGTGAACCCCGGCGGTGTACCCAGTTCAAGCCTACCACTTTCCATTGTTCTACCAAGTAGTCTGCGACGACCCTAAGTGCCCCGGGGGATTTTCTTGGTCTTAGGGTGTCCAAAATGATTTTCCATTGAAGGCTGTTAAAAGCATGCGGAACATCCGGGACGTTATCGACACATAGAGGCCTTGACCAAAGCGAATTGTTCTTCGCCATCAAGGCCACATTGAGGAGGCGGTCAACCACCATCAAGGCTGATCGGCTCTTTTAGGAGTCGAACTAAGGATCCGAGAAGAGCCCGTGGAGTCCATCGGAGTCTCAATTCTACTATAGTCCTTCTATTCTTTGCCAGGGAACTAAGGAGGCAGATAGAGTATATGCCTTCTCCTTTGGAAAATAGAACAACATTGATTTTCTTCCAGTCGATTGAGACTTTGCGAAATCCTTATATGATTGTGCCGAATTTAGCAGCCGGAAGGAGGCCGTCTTGTCCTAAGGCTTTCGAGTGCTTGATGTGCTCTCCCGCTATCATGACTCGGCTGGTACGATCGGCGAGATGTCGTCCTGAGGTATATCCTTGTAAACAGTACGGTCGAAGGAGAGTGTCGAAGGAAGAGTAATTTCAGGGTCGTTTCCTCCAACTCGGAATTTACAGTCATTTCGTAATGCTGCTCCAATATCTTTCTGATGTTCTTTTTTTTTTTTTGTAAGGTGTTCCCGGAGATACATATTGACATCTTCAAAGGGCCGTTTTTAGGATATCCGCTTTCTTTTTTTGGGGGGTTTGGATAAACTCTCGGTGCTCACACGCAACTGCAGCCAGAAAGTGACTAGTGCAGAGACTCACAAACCCATTAAAACTCCCATTCCCTCCCATATTTCCAAGGCCTAGAATGTTAATGACACTGCTTCGTTTAGCGTGGCGTTTGCCGGTTTAGAGGAATCTTCTGAGCATTCCTCAAAATAAGTTTGATACAGTTGGCTATTTGCAGAGTTGGCATAGTAGCTCTCGGTCTTGTAATTATAGAAAGCGTGTCTTTTCCTGCACTTTGTACAAGATGGCCCCGTATTTATGACAACGCCGCCCTTGCTCAACTGTCTCGCAGTGTTGTTTTATAGAGTTATCGAGACTTAATCATTCCTAGCCGAATCTAGGAGGTCGAGCTCGTACCTTTCCTGAACTTCCATGATCTTGTCGATCATTGGCGTTGTCCCCCACCCCGAAGTGCCTGCGATGACGTCACGAATAACTCATCTTTTATCTGCATGGTTGGGATCCAGGGACATGCAGATGCCACCCCCCTGCCTTGTCCCTTGAAGGGGACTTTGAAGACTGTACTAAAAAACGTGTTGGAGTTCGTCACTCCAACATAACAAAAGTCGAGATCTGCATCGGTCTGAAGCTGGCAAAGCATATGGGCATAACAAATGGACTTTTGTATCAAGACAGCGCCCCATCCGCTTTGCTGTCGGAAGTCTTGCTTCATTCTTTCTGCGTCATTCATGTTTCGAACTACCATCTCGCAGACTTCGACTTCCCCCAGTCATGTAGAATATTACGGTGGTATTTTCCTAACCTAATCTATGACTCTTGCTATCTGAGACCAGACACCGCCAAGCGTGGCCTCCTCCGGGATTAGTGGAGCAATTATGATCCTTGTACTGCTCTCACCGTTGCTTCCTTTTCCTCTATAACACAGGATGTAAGATCTCGAGACTTTTTCTCTGCTTCCTGCGTAACTGCTTCGTTTCCCTTGGACTCCTGCTGCAACAATATTCCGAGGGGAACTCTTAGGAGGGCCCAAAATGTGCAGATGGAGATTCGGTCGGGCCAGCCTGCTTTGATCAAGGCTCCTGGCGCTGTAGATTCGTCTCTAAGCAAGCAATGCATCTAGGTCCTGAAACAATTTATCTTACCTGTGCTTGCTCATCTCGTAAACAGATCTTAAGCAAATGGCGCAGGACGCAGGAATAGCAGATCCCTCGATGACCGCTTGCTGTAACTCACCCTTGGTCCGCCTCTCGATGTTAGGCTGCGCGTGGTGCAGTTTTACAAACTGGTGAGCAAAGTGCCCAACCACGCATCAATGCAGTGTTGGTTTTCGGTCTTATTATGTACGAACTCAAGAAGGCCGTGGCCCCAAAGCCGTTCAAAGAAGTTTTGATTCCTGTACTTGGCCTATCTTCTTCGAAATCTGGATTCTGACACAGCATCCATCAATTCAGTAGTCAAGATCAGTAGTCAAGTCATGCCGCAGTAGGTTGGTTATAAGGACCTTTCTCTGGAGCTCAATCTTGACAAGGTCAAGTTTATGCAGTTTGGTATAACAAGAGGTCACGCAACGACAGGTTAACTATAGTAATATCTTTGGCTGCTACTGACATTCTAAACGCCATTACCTGTTGATATCCTGCAGCGATTACTAAGACGATGATCATAACTAGCCGACCGTTATCTTTGGCCGTTCTATTCCCTAAGTATTTGAAATGCTATGACTCTTACATTCTGACTTGGATAAAGAATCATTTTATTTGAATTAACTTCCTGACAGAGTACATTTCATAGAATAAAGAAACACTGTGAACACCAATTTTTATTTTTACATCTTTTTTTGAGCAAGCGATTTATTCGACGATTTATATGAGGGTTCAGCCTCATTGTTCTTCTAGTTGCCAAATTGAATTACATCGAACTTTAAAAATTAGACTTGTTGAAAATTGCATACATCAGTAAAAGCTTGTGTACTTATGTGATAATATTCACTAAGTTGCCTCCGAGTTTTGTGCAGGTATATGAAATAAAATTAGCATAAGAGGAGATGACAGCCGGTGCGTGTGTGCGGTTTTTCATTCGTTTCTGCTTCAAAAGGACGCCCACATTGTTCTAGAGATGTTTAAACAAAAATAAAATTTATGTTACAACTAAGAGCAGGATTTTTGGCAATATTCCTTTTAATGATATATTGGCAACATTTTAGCTCACTTAGCATGCAAGGCTAATGAAAAGAAGCATCCCTCAGTTAGACCAAAAGTTTTGTGCCAATATCGTCTTCGCGTTTACCAACAGCGAAGATGATATACGACCATATGTCCAGACAAAACTAAGCTGAGTTCAGAAATACGCAACTTTATCTTGTCTTTTTTTTACCGCATGAGACGACTCGAAAAGGACTAT
The DNA here is from genome assembly GCA_002081605.1 of Tropilaelaps mercedesae. Classification (NCBI taxonomy): domain Eukaryota; kingdom Metazoa; phylum Arthropoda; class Arachnida; order Mesostigmata; family Laelapidae; genus Tropilaelaps; species Tropilaelaps mercedesae. Next base: position 14,599 of record MNPL01001687.1, read on the forward strand.
AGCTACCCTCAGAACTATTTTACTAGCTCAACTCAAACCCTATACCAACAACCGAAGAAAGATACAAACAGTGAAGCGAGAACGGCCCTTCTGTGTTATTTATAACTGACAAGATACTCCTACAGTTAAGAGAAAGCAACCACTCACATCTGACCAAAATAGTCCAATCTTAGTCGGGCCATCTCAAATATGAATCGAGCATATCTTGCGGCAGGCCAATAAAATAGTTTGAAAAACGGTACGCCTATCCATATAACCATGCATTCAAAATAAAATCAGTATATGGAATTAAAGAAAGAATGATGGTCCAGCATAGCAATATTTGCAGAGACCTAAAAGCAAGCAGACCTGAGTGCTCCTTACCAGAAGCCACGGTGCCAAAAGGAATGTAAAAAGGTCGACGAAACAGTGCCTGCCGTAGTCAAGATCTGAAGATTGACGTATGTAATGCTATACACATATCACTGTTTAATAAATAGGGGTATCTATTGCTAAAATGATACCGCGGATCATAAAAGAGGGACATCGCCTATACCACATTAGTTTTTTTAGCCTCAAAATTTGCACAATTTCTTGCCCCCAACAAAGTGCGCAAAAATAAAGTGGTCAAGCGACCCGCCAAAAAACAATCGTTCAAAGATTGTTATTCTTTTTAGCCTGTGAAAACAGCTAGGCGGCTAGAGGACCCTCACCGGTGACAAACACGGAAGTTAGGCCGACAGAAGACACGCCCATTCTACAATATTCAAGTAAGTGTATGCCCAGACATGAAAGACGGCAACAACTACAGGGGTCCCCGGGACGACACAGCGCATTTGCGGCTGCCGTAATCTAAATATACTATCAGCGACCTTTTCCTTGGGGCACTGTGAGTCATAAGAAGTAGAATATCATAGAAGTGCTCTGAGTGGAAGAAAAACAGTGGATTAAAAGAAGTATTTTTAGGGCTGACCATCAACTAACATTGAACGTCCACGGTCCCGTTTTCGCAATACTTCGTAAGACGGATCTCATAAATGTAAATGTGCAAGGGTGGGGATCGAGCCTGTGCACCTACATGTCTGTTTCGGTCGCAAGGCGCACGCTAATGCGCCAAGTCATCGAACTCGGGTTAGAGTAATAATGGATAATAATAATAAATAAAAATAGATAAGCTTTTTTAGTGCTTCGAAATTACTCAGTAACGGGGTAAGAGTAGCAGGCGATTATAATGCTGAGGTAAACAGATCAGACGACACAACAACAATTGCCTTTTTTAAAAGCTAGAAAAGTTTGACGTTTATATCGTCTCGGACTCAAAATGCCTGCATTTGTGGGACCACTGGAATCGTTGGTAGATAGAGCCTTTGCACCGAATGCGTCTCGAAGTGGAGTATAAAAGTATTGATAATGCGCTTCATAAACACGGATTACTAACGCGGTATCAACCCGTCGCCATCGGGGTCACATTACACACTCACGCGGGGGCGTCGTGAAGTGAGATAGCGAAGCAGGAACCTAGGTGTAGCGAAGTCTAAAAATGCCGGCCACAGCTTATTTACAACATTCATTTCAAGCTAGAACAATGCTCTAGTTGTAAACATAGACCCTTGGCACCACATCACTCTAAAACAACCCTAGTCGGCTAGAGCATGGTGGAATCTTATATGCCCTTAAGCAAAGCATATTTGTATATATTCAAGAAAAATTCTCAAGACTCAAACTATTGATCTGACACCCGTTGGCACAGATTTAATAGTTTTATGACAACTGTCTCAAACTTCGCAGCTAAACTCGGATAGACACTATTGGAACATGCAGGCTTCATGTTCTCCACCCTCAAAGCCTACATGCCCACTGGACCCAGAAATTCTGTATATAGATTTCTGGCTCGCGCGTAGAGTTGGAAACATTATACTCTGCGACACTCCCTAGTGGATAGCGTTTCAACAACGACACAATGACGACACATATAAGCTGGGCGGTGGTTTTCTTGAACTCCTCAGCTCATTCACTCATGTCGACACCACATTAAGGAGTACTGAAAAGTCATCTCAGGACCCTATCGGTGAGAGCGCTTGAATGACCATAGTTAGCGTCACTCGAAAGCCTGTAGAAACTATCGGCGGCAAAAAATGCAACTTTTTGTTCTAAAAATAACACCTGAGGTTGCTTACGGAAACCCTATCATCCGAAACAAAGTTACTGTTAGGAATCTCGCAAGACAAGCTCTGACAAAAACCACGTTTGGTTTTGGTCGGGGTGCATGACATGAATTCATTTTATGTTTCTACTGGCAGACACTTCATCCTTTTTTGAGGACTTTCTCCTTACATTTAGTCTGGTGGGGACCGTTAAGGAAAGTTACGACTAAAGCTGCTTTATATTGAGCAATGACCGACAATGGAAATAGAAAAAAGCCATAGGTGTATTTCTTAGACCGCACACTACCGAAAATGGCGTACTCGCATAACGTTTCGTCTCTCTGCGCGGAAACGTAGTAATATCTTTTATAATCTTGAAAGCTTGGAATTAGGTTACGTGCGATTTCCTCTCTAGTAAATATCAGCATTAAATACACTTAAATAGTGCTAAAAAAATATTCCAAGAGAGCATAGTTGGTGACCATCCGTGCACAAGCCTGTACCATTACGGTACAAATGAAGTAGCTGCCTTTTCTGAATAACATGTTTCAGTTTAATTATTTTCACTGCATGGTTGAAAAATGTTTCATTTTTGTTATTTAATACAGGAATGCAGATACCTTTGTTGAAGCGAACCTCAGCTTCATACTTTCCACAGTGCATTGTTTGATCGCTATAAAGCTTTATTTGAATGCTGATCAATATTCCTACTTTAGAACTTGCATTAAACTAACGTACCGCGCAACTAACGCCCAATAGTAATAAAACATTGAAACTGATATTTCAGATGTGTTACCAACAACATCTGCAGCATTGATCAAAGGGGGTGGCGAGCGACTGAGTTCTGCGGGAGGACCAGCTTGGTTACTGTGGTGCTACAAGTACTACTACTACGACAACAGCCATAGCGATACCGACAAAACCAGCATGAAGGCTTCTTCGTTGCGTTCATTTGGCGCGTGGTTTATTCAGCTCATGTCTATCACTACTAATATAATAAATACCGCTGTGCCAGCTCTTCTAGTTGTTATTCATTTCGACGGCGAGCTACCAACCTCTTGGGCGCTCGAGTCAAAAGCGCCAAACGTGTGCATTAAGCATGAACGGTAAGACGCTGTGCTTTTACAAAATAGATAATAGCCTAAAAGATAGATGGAAGCTGTGTACAGGAGATATCAGCAATCGCAAATTTTGGGATTCGATAATTCAACGTAGGTACATCGGACAGCAGTATATTTTGTTAACTCGTGTACAATAAAATTACATTAACCATGAAGCTCATCTGTATTATATTCACTATATTACTACTATATTATAATCACAGCACGCAAAATAGTTATTGTTTTTTAATGTATATGACGCTCCGTGTCTACCCATATCTCTGTTCGTGCACAAGCTTTGTGTAACTCTTTTTCTTTCTATTTTAAAATTACTTTTAAAAAATGAATAATTGCGCAAGAGTACAGTCTCGCATTACAGTTTGCATATAAAAGAGATTACTCTTTGTTAGTTGGTTGTGGTGCAATCTACGTCCCGTCAGTAGATGGAGAAACCATCACTTTAAGAGTCAGCGTCTAAAACCTTCGTTAATTGCGTGATGGCTTTGAATCACATAGAGGCAAGCACTTTTAACCAGTACTTGCTAACCATTTTTACGGCTCACCTTTACACTGTTAGCTCGTTTAGTGGGACAATACGCCATTTCTGTATTTACTTCGAAATTAAAAATATGTGAACAACATCTAGTGAAGAAATTGCGTCGAGTATACCCGCCATATAGATCCAGGCAGTTGCTTAGGGCGCTTAATATTTTAGGAAATCTTAGTACGTACTGGTTCACCTTTTGGAGTCATTATAACTAATATTATTAATGATTACCATCATTACTACAACAGTCATCATCCTCGTAGAAGACCTGGTTTGTTAATGCGCCGGTATTTGTATTTTTGACTCACCAGGTACACGAAAACATTATGTATTGCCATAACAACTTATGCTCTACAATGAATGTAAATTGCGGCTGGCGGAAGTGTTATTTCGCTTGCAATCATGCAATCTGTGCGTTTCCGTCCTGGGAAAGCTTGGCATAATAAAGTGCCGGGCTAATTCATCTAAATGGAGTTTCTATTCATTCATCCACAAATGAGCCAGCATATAAAGCAATTTGCTCACTTTATTGGAGTAATTCAAGAAAAGCTAATTCACGTTTGTTTCCAACAGAGCTTTTCAGTTGTGGCTTCTTTTATGCTTTGTTCTATATCGGATGCAGAGAAATGGGGCTGTCCGTAATGTTTCTATTGTCCATATATCGAGTGGAGAGATGAAAATACGCTCCTGTAGATTGAGTAAAGCCTTTGTCGGAATATACTCCACCGGTTTGCTTGCTCACACCTTCCTGGGTTTGATAAGCATATCTTGAGATGGGTAGTCCACACTTGAAAGCGCCAGGCCACAAAAAATTCGCAATCAAGAGCAGGCTGGATTCGTGAGACGGCTGTTCATCTCAAATGTTTTCGACAGTCATCTTTTCTTAGTCTGTTTCCTTTGGTGCTGAGGTGCTGTCTGAGTCGCATGTTATTGAAAACAGTTCTCCACCTTTTGTGCTGTTTCAACGTAACGTTTGTGGCTGTAGTGCGCACGATTATTATTTGGTCTTATTGGCAGCCATTTGCGAACATTTGAGCCTTTAATCCCTGATTAACGCTGTTCTGATAATCCCTTCCATTCATTGTCGCCGATGATCTATATTTCTGAACACTACGCTCTCAATTCACAAAATATTTATTGCCCTGTTATAGCTTATACCGAGTGAATAGATCGAGTTCCTTGGTTTGTGCTATTCGCAGTGAGAAAAACAGACACAACATATAGACTTAACCTTTCGCTGGTCCCAGATACATTGAAAACTGTAAAGACTTACTGCACTTTAGTCACGTTATGAGTCATTAACTGAAGGTTGCTTGGTCAATGTGTTGAGTTATAGCCGCGGCTTAAGTAGCTAGAGGAGTTAGCTATAAAGTTAGCGCAGAGCAGTTCGAATTGTGCTGACGCCATATACCTTTTTGTATTTCGTGCACATAAGCCGCTCGAAGTAATGGAAAAGCAGTTCCCAATTTATATACGAAAGGATCTTTAAGGAAATAATCACAACCTTGAGGAATTTGTCAAAAACAAGCTGAATAATGAGACTTGATGGACTTGCATTATCAAAGCTTTTTGGAATGTGTGAAAATTTGCTTAGATGAGCTTTATTGCATAAAAAGTTCCCGATTATTTCATTTACAACACTCTATGTCATTCCCATAGGAAATTATATGCGGATATCGGCCCAAAGTGCAATACTCTCAATCTATAGACAATGCTAGAAATTAAGGTTTCCCTCGGGTCAAATAGGCAGGTGATTTGCATGCGAATGTCTTCTAGCTTTCAAACTGTCTTTTTCGATCATTCTCTCATGGCCCTCACACCTGCTGAAGTATAATTGACCCATCCGAGTAGCCTGAAGAAGCAATGTAGAGTGAAAATAAAAACGTACTTGCCGTGACCGTTCACAGGCCGGACAATCCCTTAAAAATACTATTTTTCTAAGGGAAATTACCAGCTTGCGGTTGTATGACGCTTTCTTTTGAAGTAATTCATCGGTACATGAGCTATTATGTGTGTCGCTTTAGATATATGAGCATTTTCGCCCATCTGTTGAGTCTACCGTTCAATTATGTAAGACAGAAGAGAGATTTTTTACTTGGGGTTAAGGGCTGAGCTGAGTCTTGCACGTATTGTTGAAGACAGCGATTGATCACCTCAACAGCCCGATTTAGTTTCACCCGTCCCTAAGCTGAGGAGAGAAGAAATATATCCACTCTATTGTGTATAGTACAGATTGATTGTTAAGATAGCGCATCTATTAAAACGGTTTTAATATTCATGGCTTTAATAAAAAATAATGAGGATAGCATAAGTATACTGTTTTTTACCGCACCGAGAGCAAGCAACCGATGTTACTTTGATGATTTCGTCGAGAAGGTAAATCACGTGCTGGCTCATATATATTGTAAACTCGCAGTTTTTTTTAAAGCATCGTCGGGATAACAAAATCAAACGCTTTTTTTAGATCCAGTACAACAATTAGGTGATGCCCAGTATCTCTAGTTTTATGCAGGGAACCGAATAGTGGCGTAAGCGTCGGACTGTATATTTTACTAAACACATTGATTTGGGATGAGAAAGTTGTATTCGGCACCGAAGTTGTCTAATTAGTCCACTACGGCACGCTCACTAATTTCCTTACTGTAAAAGGAAGGCGCGATCGAGCGCCAGCTACCGCAGATCTATTTGTTATGCTGTACATAAATTTATCATCGTCACTCCGGGATGGAAAGTAAATATACCTAAAACAGTTAATCGATAGTTGATGTATCGGCTTAATTTGAGCACAGCGATGTAACAAAGTATATGATGCACAATTCTAAAGACGTCTACAATTCTAAAAAAACTTTACCACGTCTTGCTGTTCAATGCTGCTGTAATACAGAATCAAATGATTAAAAATACTCTTCAAACAAGAACATACATTTTATTTAAGTAATAATGTCAACCTTGTCCGCTAATAAGCTATCTCGTGCAACACTGATTGCTTTCTTAGGTATCTTGCAAACGAGACGATAGCATTCCGTAAGCCGTACCAGGTCCGGACGTATACATGGTGTTTTGCTGTACCACCACGGTGCTCCAAATACAGGACAGATTATACCACCGCATATAAGCAGGTATGTAACGCCTTCCAAATACAATGTATAAAAAGTTATTATGTAGGAACATTTTTTTTTACTCTAATATTTTAACTATGGGTAGGACTAGACACGAATAATACTTTTTATTTGGAAAAATTGTATCACTCGTGATAAGGCCGCAGGAGTCTTAGTTGTTATAGACTAACAGCAGTACTTCTTCCAAAAAATTAAAGATGATTTTTAGATGAAGTCTTCAATGAATGAGGATGAGGAATGACAGCCTTTATAATGGAATTTGGTTGGCGTATCAAGCTGCTTAAAAGACAAGGAAAATATGTTAACAGCATTTTTTCTAATCCATCGCAGGTTCAGCGCGAGCGCATTCGTAATGTGCCCACGTGCTGCAAGGGCTACGTAGAGAGCAGCGACGGCGAACGTTGCATACGTACGTATTAGTTAAGATTTTTAAAATTTCTACAAATTTAAGCACTCTACCTATATGTGCGACAAACATCGGTTGGTGAAATTGGCATGTCGTCTTTTTTTGTGTTCAAATCTAATGGACTTACGTAAACATTAAAAACGACGTAAGAAAACTGTTTCAAACCTTATTTCCTCTTGCTTCCTGGTTCTGTCAACTCTCCAGTTGAGTACTCAAACGTGACTTCCTAATTAAGAAAACAGAATATCAAAAATATTAGCACATTATCCGGCATTCCGTTCGCACTACCGTAGTTTTATTCATGCTGACTGCAGAAGGATCGGTTCAATTTATTGTAATTTCTACCTAATGCATCCCAAACGCTGCTAAAGATGGTAACTTAGGCGGAGACTTATTTTGCCTGTTCCCACACTATCATCGCATCTCTATGTGAGCGAAGTAAATCGATATTTTTTCTATTTTACCGTGCGATATATTAAATTGTGCGTGTAGCCTTTGGTTATTCACTAAAATAACCAAAGACTTTTGAAGATGCAATTTTCAAAATGGAAAGCATCTTCAAGAGCATGTTTTTGCTCTGTTCAAAGAAGTAACATAACATTTGTGCATGGATTTAAAAAAATGTTAGGTTCTATGTTTCTAAGAACGAGTTAATCGGTTGTGTTCTATAAATGTTACTTAGAAAAACAAAGTAGCGGAAATAGAGGGGAACAGCTGACGAATTCGGCAAGGGAATGAACAACGAAACGTCGAGAAAAGCCCCTATGGCTCTCTCCAGCGGTCGTTCTCCAGAAAGTGAATTCTTGATAAGAGATCACGCTTTCAAAGAGATGAATGCGGCCAAGCAGATATAACTAGAATGAACCAGAAAGCGTGATGGTGCAGAGGCGAGGACTTGAGGTAACGGCATAACGAATGATTAATTATGCCATGAGATAGCAGACTAGCCTGCATGGCGGCATCCTTGAAAAAATTAGCAGTCTATTTTCAGACCGGTCGAAATACTGCTTCAGCAGAAAGTAACATAACGTGTTGTAGCTATGAATCGACATGTCATCGAAAAGCAAATCAGTGATAGCAAGAAGGTATTCCAAAAGCTGCAACAATCACACGCTGTTGTGAATAAGAATGAAGATGTTATGAACAATAAGCTGCCGTTTAAGACAGGCAAAAAGATAAATAAAGCGTCTCAACGAGATTATCCCGTTAGAGAAGGGAGCTCGGTTATATTTGCAAATACTGAGAATTTAATTATATCGTGTTAGCCGATTATAATCTTTTTGTAGTAACAAGACTAATCTACAATAAGCAATCATTTTGTAGAGAATTCAGTGCTCCACGGCATACATTAAAAAATTCTCCAAATAGATCTTAATCAAGCCAAAATATACAACACAAAAAATTTATAATTTTTCTCTGTTTGTAAATTTATATATATTTTTTTACTGTGGTTCGAGGGGTGTGACTTTACAGCACAGTTCATCTAATTCGGTGATATCAAAGAAAACATCGAAATAATTCGAAATTTCTGTAAGCTAAATAAATATGAGCTTGCAATTCCGACAGCATATTAGATACGATAACACAATTAAATTAAACAGCTAAAATAAAAGTTGAAATACAGTTAAAATCATTAGATTTACTCAACGCGCTATTGCTGTGTTAGACCATCTTCTAAAAGCGTTCAGATACTTTCAAGCCGACTTTTTGAACCTTTTCGAGGAGATCTGTATTTAATAAGCAAACGATTAGATGCGTGTATGCTAACCGGTTTTTTCATTTAGGCGCGTCGATTATATTTATTCTTTACCGACAATAAGCTAAAAGATAAAGATCTCGCACGTGATATCAAAAATATCAGAATATATCAGTGAATTACCATGAATACGAAATTACCAAACTTACTATATTTATAATCCTCATTTTTCTTATAGAATCTGTGCCTTATTTCTTAAATTATTTTACGTCACCTTTAAAAGCATTTTGGGGATCTACCCTTAGTACATGGAAAGAACCTTTACCCTTTTCATTAGAAACTGTATAAACGACGTATCATAGCTTTATATACATTTTGTTTATATAAATGATTTTGGCACCTTTTTTGAGCTTACATTGGTAATGATATTTACCAATGTAATTTTATCGTGGTAACACATCTAATAGCTCGTTGAGAATCAGTCATTTGGTCAGATCCAAAGATACACCCTGAATATATTATAAATGTTAAGTGTTTCAATAGTATTTGTCTTCCCCATTTGGTATTTAAAACAGGTCTCTTACACTTAGAAAGCTGTTGGACCGCATTGACGTGATACGGTTAGTCGACAGATTTCTCAATCATCTCGCTGAAGCATTTTTTGGTGTTTAGTTAAATTTAAATCATCATTCATATCATTGTAGCAACTGGGATATTTTAAGGATTTTAGCGAACAGAGACTTAACTGTCAAAATAACAATAAACGTCATTACCTACATATATGATACATCAAATAAAATAGATGTTTTTATGTTTAGGGCGAAGTCCTTAAATTAAGTATACCAATCATGCATATCACGTCATGACTCTTGAAAACAACAAGAAATTGTATTGAAGTATACCGTTTGACGTTCTCAATAAGATGAAAGCGCGATATTTTAATATGTTTAGAAACTGAATATTGCATTTTCAGAAGAATATCCAACCTCTCGAAAACTTCTGAGACTGACAGACGGACAGTCCAGTTTCATGGTGGCACCCATGGGGATGATGACCAGTGCTTAAGAATAGCAAAAGTTGATAATGCAACGGCAAATAACAGAAATTGCAATAAACCAGCAATGCATTATATGCCATATTTTATAGTCATTCAACCATTGATGATTAACACCAATGCTATTTTACGTTCTGCCCAGTATTTTTTAATTTTTTATAATTCACTTATAAGAGTAACATTAGATCAAATAATGATCTGAAGCACACAGTATGCCTACGCATATGCACACTCTGAAGATATTCTTTAATTTGTTTATGTCTAGATTTAGCGCGAATATAGATACCAAATGACCGTGTAATCTGGATCTAAGTTTCCGAACTTCATGAACAAGCCGAACCCCTATTAATATTTAGGTTTCGACAATCAGTCGGTCGATCTGTTGTTAGACCTCTTGGGCTTACATTTAGATTCCTATCTATACTTTATGTCAGTCAACGTTCGAATGGAAAAGGTACCTATATGTGCATATTTTCCAGTTCAATTGATGCTTTTATATTTGCTTCACCTTTGTAAAATTTACTATTATTAATAATAAGTAGTCCGGGTTCTTGTTGCCTTTTACAGCGCTATGCAGCAACCCATGTCTTCATGGCACGTGCTCAGGACCTGAAACCTGCGATTGTCTACCTGGCTATGGAGGTCCCACCTGCAATTTCTGTAATAAGCTGCTGTAAATTTTGTATTGTTTTGTTTTACGACGATTTTAGTGCAGTTGCTTAACACAATTAAAATGCACATTCTATACTCTTGCCGAGGTTATGCAATGTTAAATTGAATAAAGGAGCTCTGACTAGTACTAAAAGAATGTCCATTTTAATTCGCATTAGAAATTCTATTTCTTTATTGTTCTACATTTAGTGATTTTGAAACAAGCCTTTTTCTGTTAGATCGAATGCAAAACCACCTTTGAAGGTCCTTTTAAACCCTTTGATGCTATTGTTAAAGGGAAAAGTTTTGGTGGAGCAATATGCAATTTTGGATGTAGTTGCTTCATTTTGTTGTACATCCAGATTTTAAGCTGTGTCAAGTGGAACCAAGTGGCATATGCTCCTATAACATTGTTGTTGATGTAAATTTAAGATAAAATGGCTTAGATTTAGGTGGTTTATTTCACCCGTCGTTAACCCTAGAGTAGTACTTATTTGATCACATTTTTATTATTCTCTAAAATATTCAACTTTTAATTTATTGGGAACTAAGCTCCCATTTGCTTTATTAGTAATACGGTTCAATGGAATTTTTTATCTTAATGATTTACCATTCCTATATTTCATGCTGCTCCATAGTATTACACAGTAAGTACATTACAGCATCAATTAATAATGTTTTTCAATTTGAGGTTCATTATGATAACGGCGAGCTTCCCTTGTCTAGAAAGGACATAAGCACCATTGTTCTTTATATAATAATAATATTTATAATAGTATTAGCATATTCATGCATGTATGTACATAATTAAAAAATTCATTAGGATTAAACAAATAATATAGCGGCTGTTTTTTATTTTTAGATTTTGCTTTGTGCAATGTAAGCACAACATGACAAAAAGAGCTGCAATTTCACATTGTTGCGTAATTATTAATATATTCGCAGTAATGCTTACATATTCTTCGAGCTAGCAGCAGTCAATTGCAGTAAAATAACACCAAAGTGCACAAATGGTAGTATAGCGCCCAAGGTATTGCATCTCTGACCCTTTTGCCTCAATTCAAGTTTATATCGAGCGGCCAAAAGTCACCTTATATTTTTCAAACCCTTGTGCTAGATCTCTGTTTTGTCTATTTTCTTTTCTGTCGTGTCACGTTGGTTCGCATTGCTTCCATTCAGCATGTCCTGCGGGCATGTGGGGTGTCGAATGCGAGCGTAAGTGTCCGTGCCGAAACGGTGCGAGGTGCGACCCGCTTACAGGAGCATGCTCCTGCAAGCCTGGTTGGCAGGGTGACCACTGCGATCAAAAGTGTAACGACGGTACATACGGGTTAGTACTAGTTTATTACTATTACTATACCCACTGACACATCGGCATCTTTGGTTTTCACTTTCCAACAACCGATCACATTACAATACTAACATCTTATAAAATTAAACATATTATTGAAAGAAGGGTATTTCCATTCTAATATAATTGATAAAAAGCGTAATAAAACTATATAAAAATGCTAGATAGATAAAAATCAAACGCATTGTTTGAACACTGCGTGTATGTAGTGGGCCGCGGTTTTTCCATTCATACTTATTCTCTTTAACTAATAAACGTTCACGTACTATCAAATTTTACTCGCGTATGAGTTGTTAAATAATCCACTTATCAAACTAGCTAATTAAGCACCCAAGATGATATCCTAAGGTTTTTGAATCTCCCCAAGAACACGGTAGTTCAATGTAGCCTTATTGTACTCAGATAATAGAAGTTCGCACTGACTTGCAAATACCGTTGTAACTTAAACGGTGGATTGTTTACCATCTATCCCATTATGGCATCTATTTACCAGTGCCCTAATTAAGCCAGAGCGCTAATTGACTTCGCTGCCCTGTAATCGAATTCTTCTCATAGATTTTTGGGCCTACCTATCTAACTAGGAACACTTATTCACTGAAGCGCCGGCACGATAATGAATGAGGTTCTAGGCTCGAAGATTACCCTGCCCGGCGACAACGTCCACATATAGAACTATCTCTAGTTTGATTACCTGCGGAAGCCAGTTCCCGTCTACCGTTTTTTTCTGCCTCTGTTACAAACATGGGTAAACTCGACGGGCTAAATAGAATATACAGTTATGACCTCATATGATAAAAACTCGGCGGTGGTATACAAACGCGGCTTATTTATCCTGTATGATCTTCACTATGCTTAACTTAATTTTTCTGTAGAAAATATTACTTTCGCACAGATTAAGGAAAACAAAATCGTTTCTTTCAATCTCTCTTCCAGCTACGAGTGTGGACAGAAGTGCCGGTGTCGTAATGGCGGTCTTTGCGACCATGTGTCTGGTGCTTGCACATGTGCTCATGG
>MNPL01001687.1:28240-40262 GCA_002081605.1 Tropilaelaps mercedesae
GAGGACCTCTTTGCCAGGAAACCTGTCCACCAGGTTCGTCTTTCAGTGTGCTCACTCCACCCCCGTATATAATAGAGTATATTACCTACATGTAGTTGTACCTGTCTTTTTCTAAACCATTAAAGTACAGATGACCAGTAGTGTATAAAAGCAATGTGGACTTGCGAAATTACAATGCCTACAAAGCTATTTTCGTACAAAACTTATTTGGTAGCACCGTCAATCATTTACTAAAGCACACATATGCACAAAAAACAAGGCGAAAAAATGAGGCCTTAGTTCTCGTTGAAACAAAAACGATGCAGTAACAATTATTCAAAGCACAGGCAGCTCGCATTTCAGAAGGCACGAAGTGTCGGCTATAGTCTGTGAGATTGTATTACTAATTTAATCAATTCAAATAAAAGTTCATATTACAGTGTATTTATAGTTATTGTTAACAGTACTTTTTTCGTAACTATTCTTAATAGTTATAATACTTTAGAGTCAATGTTTTAATTATTGTAATAATAATTATAATCGGGCTTTGGCTAAACCTCCGCAACCATTGTTCACAATGTTTGTAGATTTAAAGGCGACCTTTGATTCTGTTCCGTAGAGTTTGGCCGGTTTCCCCAACACCTTAGACACGCTGAGAGTCGCCCTACAGGAGAGTAATTTCAGAATCGACGATAGAGCCGCAAAGGTCCTCCCTTCTTTCTAACAACAGGGTAATGCACGGGGACAACCTCAGCCTGCTATTGGCTGCAGTCGGTTCCAAATTAAGCAGCCCCTGGTCAGGCTGCATGGGGCCTATCTTGAGCTTGGACTGTGTTTCAGTCGTGCAAAGACGCTGGCGGTCAAGTTCAGGCGTGGGAAACGTGCACCCCGCCCAGAACAGCCTTAGATAGAATGGCCCCCACTCGCTTACGTTAACAAATTCTCATACCCAGACCTGCTACTAACAATCAGAGGCATCTTCTTCTTGGATTAAGCCACGAAGCGATACCGAAAAGTGCGGTATGCAATGGCGATGATAAAAAACCCTCATCTCCTATCCATCTCAACTTTGATTTAAAAATCGCATCGATGGCCGCATACGGAGTAAAGATCATTTGGGAGGACTCAAATCAGGTGGGCCTCGAGCTCTAAATAGCCTAAGGTATCCTACTTCTCGTCTTACATTGAAACTCCACTCTTTATTGAAAAGCCCAGGAGCCGCCGTGGTCTCCCTGCGACCTCCATCTGCAACGAAGTCCTCTTGTTCTGGGAAATAAAATTCGTAGACATCATTACAAATTTCCTAAAATTTGGTGTACTGAACGATGGCACGTGGAAAAGATCTAATCGATGCGATGTGGTGGGATTTAACATACATGGCTTTCATCACAAGCTACGCTCCCTCCCGAACCTGCCCACATCTGTCTATGTGCATTTGATACTCAATAATATATTCGGCCCATTTTATGTTGAAATAAATTATTTTTATCATTGTTTCATGATAGTGACAGGAAAAGAAGAAAAGCAGCTTTTCTGTTGTGTTAACAATCAGAATTGTTAACACAATTAGTCAGAAGTTGACAACGCATCACCTTTACTAGCTAGGCGCTGTTAGCTCCGCTTTTCCTGAATATGTTTACATTTTCATCCTTTAAACACCTTTTGTTTACGTTTTTCGTTTCTAAATGTCACAGAAATTGTCCGTTTTTATTAATTTAAGAAAAACATCTGGAGCTTGCGAAATTGGAAACGTTTTTTCATTATAAATTCGCAACACGAAGCTGGCATCGACCTTAGCATCACCATGTTCTAAATGGTCCTTTAAACTTCAAGTGACACACCCGCATTTACCACTCACATATCGCTGGCTGGTAAATTTCTGGCGACTCCGTGCCTGTTAGCTGTCCAAATCCCATTTTTTTTAATCCTCCAAATGGTGACGACATTCGCTTCTTTTCGACGTATGAAGACATAGAAACCGGAAGTGGAACGGAGCGTAGAGTGTAAGGCGTTACGAGTTATAGTACCTCTAACAGCAGTAGATGCATTTCCGTTCTGTGCAGCTACAGCTATTGCTAAGATTCTATGTGAGTAAGGCACTACAAAGAGTGTGCGTTTTACGATCATACCCAACAAAACCAAGCCACTGACAACGTTGGCCGCTGCCTGCCTCTGTCCACTGCTCGTCAGACAAGGTAAGGATCGCGGCCGAGCTAAACATGCTGGGTCCAGTCTGCGTGTAGTTGAGGCAAATGGCTGAGTGTACGAGTGCAGGCGGTAAACACTGAGAAATGAAAACGTCGCGCAGAGGTGTCGTGATTTTAATATCTTCTTTTTTGGGTTTTTGCTCTCTGCAATGTTTGTCTCTCCTCATTTCCCTCTGTCTCTTGGCTTCGAACGCGTTATCCAGTCGTGGGTCGGAATCGCTGCGCTATCTTGGGGGAAAAATGTTCCTTCAGTATAATATAAAATAAACATAATACAAAAAAATATAGAATGAGCAGTATAATATAACACACACAAAGTCGACAAGGCAGAGATACCTTCGCTTGAATGTAAGCCACAACGGAGGTGTGCACATCGCACTGCGAAAGAATGGGTCCTAGTCCGTTAGTAAACCCGTTTTCAAAGAGGAGGTAGATATTGAGCTGCTTCAGGAAAAGGGTAAATTCGACCGCTCGATTTGAATTTTGAACGAGACAAACATTTCGTTTATTAAAATTACTTGTGTCTCCTGAGAGATGTCATGAGATGTCATTTACAAGAGTGTACTGCGCAAATGTCATATGAGGGTAACAAAGAGAATGAAAGTACAACGTCGTAGGGAGTGAAAGGGCGAGAGAGAAGCGCCACGCTAAAGGATTACAACGCCAGAAGGAATAGTTGTCAAGGGCCTTTGCTTTAAACCGCCTGGCGGACTAAAGGAAGAAGGACCCGAAAGTACAGAACCGTGCAGTGCACGCGAAGACCGCTTTCCAGTTGTCAAAAGTATCCGCTACCAGTGAATAGCGGGTCTTGGCTGGACCGGAATGCGGATGGTGTAGCAAGTCAAAAAAGCTCTATTATCTAACACTTGCATTTGACGGTGATACTACTGACTGCGAGCGCTGTGCGGTTGGAATTTATGGTGTATCCGACGACAAAACAATACGAAATCTTGATTCGAAACTTTTAGAGGTCTTGTTGTTTTCTTTGTCAAATGCACACTTTCTACTTTTCCCTTCTTCTTACTCCGTTTCTTGTTCTTTATTCTGTTTTGTGTTTTGCCATATGTATAAAGAGTAACCCATATGTCCTTATCAATCTTCAAACGTATGGAAAACCCTTGTGACCGAGATATTTAACTCTTCTTTTCATTTTAAAATTGATGTAATTCTATTTTATTTGGGACGAAGTGGGCGTCACTTGGAACTATCTAGGAATATTGGCATAGTTTAACAAGGTTTTAGAAACTGCAAAATACTATACGATTCTCCTAGGTCGCAACTGGACAACGTAAGCGAGACTGACATCTAGTTTTGACAAGCCAAGGCTACAAGCGGCGTCACCAGTTAGACGATTGGACTATTGTGGGAAACTCCCCGTTGCGTAATCACACTTAATCTTATTTGAGTACCACAGTGTGTGCACACACCAAGTAAATTGGTGCCCTCGTGAACAGCATTATGCAAACTTCAGTAAATTGGACCTAATTTCTCTGAAAAGCTGATTCATAACTAGACCAAACTAATATTGTCAAAATGTTTCAACTGAAACAATTTTATTTTAAACATTATCCAATAGAGTGCTGTTAGTTTGGTCATTTGGACATACACTGACTACACAAAACGTGTCGCTTATATTTTTTATCACCGCCTTCAACTCATTGCATACCGTTGACGTGTGAACTGTGTAAAAAAAATAATTTTTCAAGATCCAAGATATACTTAAGATACTTAAAGGTGAGACTTTTAAATGTGACCACTCAGCTAACTTCCTCTGCACTGTTGGGACCTTTGTCGATGGCTACTAAAAAGTGTAGAAATTTATTACACGCTAATAATTCCTTTAGATAACTGGTGTTATAGCTCCTGGAAATGCCATTTTCAGAAATAACCGTAGCTAACGACTAATATAGAAATAACAAATTCCTGCGTACAATGTTTCTTAATCTCAATTAATCTCAATAGTAAATGTCAATCATAAAATTTGTTTTTGTTATTGCTGGTTACAGGGACGCACGGTGACGGATGTTCATCGCAGTGTCAATGCCAAAATGGGGGATCGTGTAATCCTATCAGCGGGAATTGTTTTTGCCTCGAAGGATGGACTGGGGCAGTTTGCGCTGTGCCCTGTCCCTCAGGTATGCAACCACGCACATTTATTTTGATAGTAATTCTGTAGTTTACTTGCATCACTATTTACTGGTTGAGTGGCAACTTGAATGAAGAGTATAAGCATGTTAAATTTCAATTAAATTAAGCGTCGAGTCTAATGGATGTAAAACTCATGTACTCAGCTTACTGGACAGTATTTGTGCTATGCGTACTGTTGCCTCTAAAGTCCTTTAAAGAGTAACATGTTACGCTCTGGTTCCGGTACTTCCGGCCTCGCGACCTTTACTTCGGTACTGGCCCAGACCATTTGACACCAGAAGTAAATTATGTAAAACCCTGCCATTTCAAGACCACTGCATCGAAACGTCTCTTTTATCATTAATTCCAATGGCGCTTTATTTAATTGTTGTAAGTTAACTAAAATCTCGAAGCACCTTTAGCTAAGTACACTTATTCCAAATTTTTTATAAGGTATGCCAAGAGTGGCGCTTTTCGTTAAAATAACCTCGCATGGCAGAACGACCCTTATTTAACATCTCCAACCGTTGTTACTTACCTTTGTTTAAACTTACTTGATTTATTCATTTAAACATAATGCTAAATGTCAGAAAATTTTAACCAAATGGAGAACAGTTTTATAGAGCGGCGCACAGACGCCCCACAAGCGCATCATATTTTTGAATCATATTCCTGGAAAATCTGATAGCAATTTTTATCACTGTATTTCTAATAAAATATATATCTGTTATACACTCGCATACTGGTGAAGTAAACCATACCTATCAAATATCTCGAAGTAGCAGCATGTTTTACAAAAATGGTTTTCATATTTTGTTAGAAATGGACAGATAAATACACAGGATTCTGGGTTCCCGAAAAGAATTACATACGCATTCCCATTTCAAGATCACTTAAGTAACAAGACACTTATCTGCTCTGTATTGTTGTGGTAGGATTGTCTCGTGGTGGCCCCAGTTCCCTTTTTTCCTCTCACTTCTTATTTTGAAGTAGTTCACTCTTTTCAGGAACTCAAGCGGGCAGCAGAAATCCGCTTAGTGGGCAACTTTCCGTTCTACAATCGCTGTATACCAATTTTCTCTTTCACGTTCCGACGAACTTTTCTTTCTTTCTTAAGAATCTCAGTTCCGAAAACAATTGTTGTTCCTAATTCTGTTTGTCCTCGCATCATCCTCGTCTTCTTTTCAGAGGTTTTCTTATAAAATACAGAACGTGTGCATGATGATAACTGTCTTAATGTCGACTTGACATTCAGATACAGCCGCACGCTCGCAGTACGATGCATACACACAGTCGTTCTCATCAGGTATATACTTCCTTGTAAATACTTTCTTGATATAGATGCATATGTCAAGAAGGCGTTTTTTGGTTGCGAGAACCATTGCGAGGAGAACCATTGCGTATATCTATAGAGAGACTCCACATTAAAGCGAGATAGCGAGTACTAAGAGATATAGCATATAAGGGAAAATGGTGAGATTGGTCTATCGAAGAGAGAAGGGCGTGTGAAGAAGAGTGTTAGGTGCAGACAATGTATTTATTGCTTTATATCCTAGGGGTATACCAGCAACGACGGCCTCAGAAAGAGTCACCAATACATAAGGTAAAAAAGTCATAAAAGTAAAAGGGCAAAGGATTGACTCCGGGGAACTTTCTTAGACACGAGTAGGCACACCAAGCGTCGTAGCGGTGCCAAGTCTGGTCCAAGTCCACGATAGCAAAAAATACGATAGTAGTCGCATATGGTTCGGACGGCAGGATTTACGTCGTCGCTAAGGCAACGTATGTGTTGCTGCCAAGATCCACCGATAGCGAAGTCTGCACGCAGTACCTGGATTGCCCAATAGTAGGCACTATTTAGGTGGAAGGAAGTCTGTTCACGGCTGCTGTAGCTTATCGTACAAGCGAACAAGTAGTTCATCTTTTCTTGTATGTGAATCCACTCAGATTTAAAAGATTAGCTACCTACTTGTTTACTCCAAAGAGTGTCTGTTGCATTTTATTGGAAAGAATGTTCAGTTTTAAAGTATAAGTAATGTGTCTTGCTATATGCGTTTTTGTTTTTCTTTTATTTTCAAGTTTTCGTACTTGTTTCGTGCTTTCGTAACTCCTGTTACGATTCCATGGTCTTGCTTGAGTTGCTGCTTATTGTAAAAGCCTAATTTCGGGTTTTTGAATCTGTGTATTTTTACAAGAAATCTCTTTGTGAATGAGTTTTGTAATTCGGATCTTTAGATGATGCAAAATAATCTAAGTAAGGGGTTTCATTATAACTTCATGATAGCAGAACTGAGGGGAGTTGTTTGGAACTTTGATAACTTCTATTAAAACTAGGTGAATGAATCTCTGTTCACGAGAATGAATGAGCAGATAAGTATTCTATGCGAGAATATAAATATACGATTTGCCTCTCTGCAAAGTAAACATACGTGACGATACTTACAAATTGACACGAAACAATTTCTTAAGGAGTAATCAGTGTAGTGTTGGCGGTTCGTTGTCTTCAAATTGTAAGATTATGACTTATAGTACCAGCATGTGCCTTCTTTGGGGTAAAATTATGTCTGCTGTAAAGGTTATTTGGTCCTGCCATATCCTTCCAACCTAGTGGTACTTCATACGAGTAATCACTTACCATGTGTGACAATTGTGTGGTAATTATAATGCAATAATTAAACAATAAGTTCGACTCGATCAATTTTGGTACACTATGATAAAGCCGAATGTGCAAATATGGAAAACAGTGCCTTTTTCCTCAGTATTGGCTCGAGGCTTCTCGAGGTTTCCGAGGTGATTTCATACATGGTTAATAATTAAGCTGTTTCTTTTCCTCAGACTTGGTTTGCCGGTTATCCTGCGCTTCGTCGTCGTTGTCGGCTATCATGATTTAACGGGTCAGCCCGGAATTATGTGTTGCTCTATTCTTTTAACTCATTTGTTTGTGTTAATGACTATGCTTTTTTAATTGAAGCGACGGAAGTGACAGGGCGACTCGACAACAGACCTAATCGTTCTTTGCGTCAACTAAAGAATTTCTCCTAGATTTATTATAACTCGGCGGGATTGTTTAATTTAAATTTTGAAGTTTAAGCAGCTTTTCGGTGTGTTCCTCATACCTTTAAATATTAGATCTAGAGCAATTATTTTGCTTTAGTAAGATTTTCAAAAGTTAAAATTTTTTTCATGTTTATTTCTCAACATTGCCTGTTTTTACTAAGGCTCTGGTTCAAGTACCACCTTTTAATTTCTCCATGTTCGGTTCTTAATTGATATTACTATCAAAATTATTTGGAGGTAGATCGGAGAACGTGGTGGTTTGCTTATCTATTCATACTCCTTAGTATCCATTTTTCCTAACCATAATAGGTTTTAAGCAGATAATAAAATTACTTTCCCATATTTGTTCCAGTTAATGGTAATAAACACGTTTTATTATGTATGGAGATCCATAGAGTGTTTATCCAATGTCACTTATGTGGAAAATCTATATTTTATCTATATAGTTTCCAAATTTTACTCAAAAACAAATTTAATTTAGTTCAATTTTTTTCACAAACGCCTGCATCTATGAATGAAAGCTAATGATTGACTCATGCCCTAATAATTTATTCCACGGCTATTTTATATCACTTGTTCGAGCCATTCTGAAATGACTATTACCATTACATAATTATAAAATTAATCATATGATAATTAAAACTATATTAATATTTGAGGTTATTCATTTTCCATTGAAGCTTAAAAAATGTTCATTATATTAAGACTGAGACTGCCAAAGTTTAGGATTTATGTTTGGGGTCTGCATTATGCTGTAAATATATAACTTAAATGATTTTTAGTTCAGTGGATGCATAAATAAAATAGAAGCTTTCTTATGTGCCCCACAGGCTTCTACGGTCCTGATTGCAAACTTCGTTGCCCCTGCTACAATGATGCTCTATGCGATCACATTACGGGAAGATGTCATTGTCCACCGGGTTCGTACGAAATCACTGATCCTTTACTGTGATTTTTATCAGTCAATTGTGAATTAATTATTTCACTGATTTGCTGTTAGCTTATTATCTGTTAAAGTATCTATTATAGATTATAGAATACTCGGCTTATTATAAAGATGGGACTCTAAGGCTGTGTGATTCGAAAAGACGCATATAGCGTGTCCTATGCTGGCTACGAATGTGATGATTATCTTCTAGGCCATTTCATGTGTGATTTGTACATTCATATAGCTAAAAACTAATACGCATTTGGCTAAATAATTCTGCTATTTATATACGACGGGTAAGGAAGGACAAACAAACTCAATTTATTTTCGAAAATCAATTAATATTTCCCTTTATTTTTTACTGTATCTACCACGCCTATTCAATGCCCCATGTTGAATAACTTCGTTATTACATCTAATAAACTGGTCAAAGATGCGGCGGTGACATGTATTTCGGCAAAATGTTTATGACATATATTAGGCATCGTGCTACGAATACATAGTACGGGATAAACCAGAACTTCAGTTACCTCATTGTGTTCTGCAGGTTATACCGGATCTCGATGCCAGGATGAATGCTCCCCGGGTAGTTTTGGCCTCAATTGCTCAAAAACCTGCGATTGCCTTAATGGTGAGTCAGTTTAGGCGACCTCATACATTGATAATTATATACGTTGTTAACTTACATTTTCGACTTTAACCAAACGTACCTGAATGCAAACAGAGTCCAGTTAACTAGTGGTTATGCGAAATATGCTAGGTTGAAAACACAAGATTCCTTACGTATGAGTTTTTTTTTATAGTTTCGTGTTTATTGGTTGTTTATAGCACAACAGGTGTGATTTAGTCACAAGCATCCGCAAAACAAACGCTGCATATTTCGTAAATTGTTCGATAACATAAATTTAGTTGTCTGGCTGTCTAAAGAAGAGACTTGCAGACATGGCAAAGATCATCAACGGAAACATAGAACGCATGTACGTTCCAAACTGTGCCTGAACGTTTAAGCAATAATACAGCATGCGTCTTCTTAAACTGTAGTTTCGACCCATATTGGATCGTGTTTAAATAGACTAATGGAGTTATAAATTTTTAGACGTCGATATCAATCCACCTAACTTAAAAAACCGTTTAAACAATCTTGCAGCGGTACGTATCAAAAGTTCTTTAGCACATTTTCAGAAATTCAAAAAATATGGCCGATATTTTGGTTTTCCTCTGTTCTCAAGTAAACATGGTAAGCTGTCTCTAAAATATTTTTTAAATACACATTTTTTAAAAATCACGTGAAAATCTATGTATAAAGTGTTCCGTATATTTTTTCCATAACATTCCTATAATGATAATGTCTATCGAAGGTTTTGCTCAAAATAACACATCTGCTGCTTTAGTGTAATTTTAATGATTGATCAGTGGAATAATTTAACAACTGATTAACTGAATATTATCCTCCACCGCGCTAGTTAAGCGCTAAATTTTTTGCCGAAGTGGTGGATGGAATTATCGACTGTTGATTTTTTCAGTGGTGCCTTCAGCTTGCCATCGGCTAAAAACTCTAATTAGCCTCAAAAAGCTTACTACTTGATTATGTTATAATCTAACACATGCACGGTTTTGGGTGAAACTTTTCACAAATCATTTAAGTGACATAAGTGGTATTTGCATGAGATAGTGAAACGTGTGGTGAAAGCGCGTCTTTGTGAAACTTTAAAGTGTTCGCTGAAAAACTGGAGATTTTAAAACAAGTGTAGCATAGATGAGTTATATTTTAATCGAAAGTTGGCAAGTTCAGCTCTAGAAGCTATTTAGTACTTTAGCTTAGCATTAAACAAAATTAAATACCTTAACTGGAAATTTTTTTTGCTTCTTTCAACTAATTCCCTCCTGACGCGAATAGCTATATAAGTGTTATTTCTGTTAACCTAAATTCGTTATCCATATCTGTTAAGAATTACGGTTTGTGTAATGTATGCCAATACCTGTAGAGAATCGAGGTTTAAACACACCATTAATTAATGTTTTTATTGCATGGAGACATCCAACATTTCGAAAGTTTAAAGTCGGGGACAAGTTGAAGCCGTTGCTTACTCTTGTCCTCTGGATTCCCTGCATCATTATATCTTTCACACAAGATCTTACCTTATCACCAAATAGATACACTGTATTTGATTTTTATTAGTTGTGTAAAGGTCTCATAAAAAAGCCGGATCTATACACCGTTCACTTTTTATTTTTTGCCTGATATCTTATAAAAGCTTTTTGGAAACCCTCAATAAGTTTCAAAAACTATTTGTGCGACAAGAATGGTGTTACTATTAATATTATTTTGTATTCGGCTGCTTACAGGGGCATCTTGTGACGTTACGAACGGACATTGCGTATGTGCACCAGGCTTTGTGGGTCCACGCTGTGAGACCCGAAAATGTTCAGACGGACTGTATGGAAAGAACTGTGACCTTCTCTGTCAATGTCATGCAAAGAACACCAAACTGTAAGTTAATACTTTATGCTACAAAATCAATTTTCTTATTTTTCCTTTCCAGTTGGGTTTCGTAATTAAAATTTAACTCCATTTTATTCTAGTTTAGTCATTAAGTCATTTTGGAGCGATTCGTGGATGCGCTTATTATGCGCGGTAATATTTATAACAAGTTATAACTATTCTGGCAAATTACAATTAATTTAAACGGCAATAGATTGGACAGAATCTGTCGTCATGTTTTTGCCAAGTGTGACAAAAGTCTTGCGGTTTTATGTATTTCTTGTACATGAAAAAGCTCAAATGCTTTCTAACGACCATTTTTGTTAGGTTCAGCTGTGTACAATCTTACAATTATGGGAGTGGAGGGGTGGGCGTACTTATAGATATTCTGAGCATTTATGAGGAAATTCATTATTAGAATAAAAATCAACTGTTTGGGTATCTTTGCCGTTTTAGCCACATAGTTGCTCTTGTAACGTTGTATTGTCCGCTGTATGGCGGGTTCGCAAACGAACCGTGTCCGTGCCTAACCCTGCTAGGAAAGTATTGAAATCCAATGTTTGACTTAGTAAAGGGTAAAAAAAAGCGCGTTTGCTTTTGATAATCCTCTAACCACAAATACTACTCTAACTACAAATTAGGCAAATCCAGCCCAGCCGTTGCTTACTCCTACCATAACTATGCCTACTCATGCCTAAGTTGTTCCCAACTCGGTACTTTTTTTTTTGTAGTTTTTTTTTGGGGGCTTAGGTAAACGCTTGACGCTTATGCGCTACTGCAACCAGAAGGTGGCTAGTGCGGAGACTCACAAATCCGCTAAAACTCCCATTGTCCCTCATCCTCCCAGGGTGCGGAACGCTAATGACACTATTTCGAGCCCAACTCGGTACTTAGCGCAAATAAGCCCAAATATCTAAATGTTACCTTTCTCAGAGTGCTCACATGCCGACAGAGACTCTTAGCCAGAATAGTGGGTAGATCTGCTCAATGATTTTAATGATAATACAAGCGATAAAAAAGAAAAAATGCCAGACAGGAACTATGCCAGACAAGGCGCAGCGGCTATATGAGCATCTTTATACAGTTTTAAGAATTTACGATCATATAAAGTTTCATTATGATCGTATTCACAAATAACTGACACCTAGTGCATAAAATAAAAAAGCCAAGAGCCTGAGTGTCTTCTCATGTGCTGGTTCATATACGACCGACACACATTATATATATATATATATATATATA
>MNPL01001688.1:0-17512 GCA_002081605.1 Tropilaelaps mercedesae
ATATATATATATATATAAATATGTGTGTGTGTGTGTGTGTGTTTTGATCGAATACTACAACGCTAGAGGTAATGACACCGGGCAGAAGGGATGAACCAAAATCGATTGGCCTCTTCTCTATGGCTTTCGCTTGCCGTCCGCCGGGGCGACAGTTCCGAAACTTCGGTCTTCCGTCGGTTTTCTGTATTGAGCATCCGTTTGCAACGAAACGATGAGCTAAAATCATCGGCCTCAGAAGTTCGCAGGTGAGCTGCTTTTGGAATAAGGTTATTCCTCACGAGCGTTATCTCTACGTTAATCTAACGCAATTTTTTTATGCAATTTTTTTCTAGATTTAAGAATGATCGGACAGAAGCGCGATAGGTTCGCCAATAGCACGAAAATTAAAATTAGTATAAAAATCAAGCTATTATTCAAGATTACAACGTCCGTTTTGACTAGTTTATGGGTAATCTAACTAGTTTATGCGTAATTATCGAGCTCGGTGGGTTGGTGCATTCGTATGAGCCTTGCGACTGGAGGAGACACGGTGGTGCATGGGTTCGATCCCCGCCGGTGCACATTTACATTTATATGAGGTCCGTCTTACGAAGTAATGCGAAAACTGCTACCGTGGACGTTAAATGTTGGCTGATGGTCAGCTTTAAAAAATAATAGTTTATGACTAATTCAAAAATATTTGGAAGCGCAGATTAATTTTGAAAAGTACAGTTATAATTAATTCGCGACCACCTCAGCGTTGAAAAATCGCCATTCCGTTAATAAACCTCAGAATTAATGAATAAAAACATGCACTTTATTTCACTTGGGGAACTTTATATAAGCAAAAAATTTTCGTTTTAAAAACACTGGACGAATCATTTAGATAAACATTTGGTCGTCGGAGTGTCGTTTAATTTTGTTATTATAAAAAGCTAATGTGACCGAGGTTTTTGCAATGTAAATGAAGGATCTTTGCTCATTTTTATTGAATACAAACATTGTTATAATAGCTTCTTAAAATAATCTTTAACAAGCTTGTTTCACACATGCTCTATTTTTTTAGATACAAATTTACTGCATCCTACACAAATTTGATGCTTTTGTGCCGTAAAAAATGCATTATATTAGCTTTATATTGAAAAAAAAAAGTAAACATCTTCGCTACATCTATTTCTATACATTTTTCAGGTTGGAGCATTTGTTTCGGGAAATCTTATATTAATTCTGTCATTGCGCTTAAACATTCCTGTTATCTTTGCAATAACCATCACTACAATCATTTGTAGTATAACTGTTTATCACAATTTTAAATTTCTAAATTTCTAAATGCGCACACATATATAATCAGTATAGCCCATTCGGTCCTTGAGTTTGCTTTCTCTCCGTTAAGACAAGCGTCTATCGACAACCTCGTAAAATCCATACTCATTTTCTGAATTTCATTTCCGAGTTACAGCGATTGCTACGTACCGTCTCAGAGAAATATTGTATTTGTGACGAATCGAAAAAGTCCGCGTTGACTGACGTGTCCAATCTATTAAAAAATTTCGTACAGTTGAACTGTTATTTTCCTTGTACGTTTCTCGAAAATCGCGTGCCGTCCTGAAACGTCATCGGACGAGATGGGGCTCCGTCCGCTTATCTTCATGTCGTTCGAAAAGGGTTCCGGTTCTAGACAGCCGCCTAGTGCTTCTCGAGCTATCTTATAGCAGCTCTGCCTAAAAAACGAAATGCTACCTTGTGTGTTTGTCCGGATGGCCTCAAGGCTTGTAAAATGGCGGCTCCCCGCCAAATTTTTATGTTCGTTCTGCCATATCGACATTTCGATAGAGTTATATTTTTCTTCCGCGTTTGGTAAAACGCTCCTCGCTGGGTTGGTTGCGATGGATCCGTGAAGAGGGGATGTCGAGATGCCAATATGTCACAGTCTTGTCGCTTTAGAGAACATGGAGCAGCTTTAACCCAACCCAAACTCCGACGGGCTCAAGGCGGGTAGAAGCTACTCGTGTCTGATCGAAGGAATTCATTCCTCTCTTTTCTGTTTTCCTGTGTCTCCTCGATACGAGCGAAGAATAAATCCAAAGGTGCCGCCTAATTGCACATACCACCAAACGTCGATAATTCTAACGGACGGTTTCATTTACTAGCATGCAATCGGGAAAATAGAGAAGTAGCTAACACTAAAACATGCGGAATTAATCTAGGACATAAATATATAAAAGAAAAAATTCGCTGAGCGAACAACGTGACATTTTTCTGAGGAATTTGGATTACGGAATATTTTTATCCTCAATTTGTGACTAGAGCTATTGCGGTACATACTATTGCTCTGGTCGCCTGGTAGTATTTTCGACATCGGTATACCACTCTGATACATTTAATTCTCTTTTTCATATCATTGAATAGATACACAGTATGGATTTTGTGTGCGACAACTAGTTAGATAACAAATATCTTCAGGGCTGATCATCAGCCAACATTTAACGTCTACAGTACCGCTTTTTGCATTATTTCGTAAGACGAACCCCGTAAATAGAAATGTGCAGCTGCGGGGATAAGAACGCGTGTGCCTACGTGCCTGCTCCGGTCGTAAGGCGCACGCATCAAAGCCGCCGAGCTCGATAGCTAGTTATATAACAGAAACATTGTAGATAATCAGCAGTAGCAAAACATTTATGAAAATGCAGTTTTCTCATCGCAGTTAACTGTGTCATTAAATGCAGTGGCCACGTTTGAGCAGGTTTACACCACCAGTAGCCACTGTCATATTAAGAAGGCGTCCCCCAACGGTGCTTCGAATCCCTTTTCTGTTCCTCACTTCAAGTGAAAAAATCAGTCGGAGCTGTCTCTGTCCACCCCCCACCGTATGTGTGCGTATATACCGTGCCTCCAGTTCATCGTTCATTCTACGCCAGCACGGATGAACGTGGAAAATGGCATACAGGTTATGATTTAGTTGAAAATGCTAGAATGATATTGTCTCTGGGTGGCGGTTTAGTGATTGATACAGTGAATGAGAACGATGGATTTGAAACCAAGGATTCTGTTCATCAACATAGTCATTATATACATATGTATATACATGTACGACTAGAAAATCGTTATAAATAAGCCCTTTCTTTTTGGTGAAGCAGGATAAAAAGCGCTCCTGCGGTATTAATAAAGGTGAAATATGGGTCCGAAATACAGCAGACATTGTATTCCAATACTTATACGTAACATACGCACATAAGGCAAGTACTTAGGAGCCGAATTCAGGTTCATTTATGCTACTGACAGGCAAAAAAAAAACTCAATAATTTTTTTAGTCACAATGCCTCTGCGACTTTTCCATCTCCATTCACTACGTTTCATGGATGTGCAGGAAGGCATAAAATATTTAATAAATATATTGCTTTTAAATATTGAATCCCCCACTTAATCCGACCCCTCTGAATGCTCCTATTCGTTTCACTGCCCTTTTCGTTGGTTCTGTTGACCTCTGTTTGCCCTTGGTCTTGCCGTTCATAAGATGAGAATCATTGCGCTTATACCGTATATGCTTTTAGCTGATGAGCAGTAAACACTATCATCGCCCTTCGTAGGACCGTCACCACCAACAGCGGAAGCGACGAAGACCTGGGGTCTGAATGCCACTACGATGAGATGGGGGCTAGTTTGGCAGCACAACGAACGACATCACGGGAGAAGGGAGTAGGTAGGGAGGGAGCAGCAAAAGCGGACGAAGTCTAAGCAAAGACCGAGCAGTCACCTCTCTTGTCGGTGTTGATGATCATTGTCATATAAACTAACAACAAGCCGCTAACTCACACCCCAGCTCGAGGGAGTGCCAACCCGTTCCGGGGGTCCTAATCATTTTCGTCAGTAACGTCGCGTAATGTTCATACTCTCGCCAGAACTCGGAGGGCGGGTGTTGGAGGGGGGGACATGGGCGTGGTGGCTGGGCGGACGCACGTCTGCCGAAGGTCGCGTTCGCCGTATGATCGCCATTGAGTGCTGCCCATGTGCCAGTGTAGGGAACGCATAGTTTGTGGGTCCACCGCCACGCCGCTGGCGCGTTGTCAACTTGCTGCCATTAGCGCGACTGCAGCCGTGCGTATATTCATTCGCAAGGGCGAAGCGCCATAGGAAGTTTCTATGTGTCCCCGCCAAACCCGAGCCGACTCGAGCAAACGGTGGTAGAGGCGACCTTTCCGAGACGCTCAAACAGTGCCATCTCCTCGAAGTCTCCCTACTCTGCCAGCCGCGTCGCACCGCTGTGCTCTGGAATCGAAGCGCGCTTACGGGTAAGGCAATATGCTCACTGTGTCCAGACAACGGAGTGAATAGCCGTTGGTAGGAGACGCGTGGAAAGACGAAAGAAGTACAGCCAAAATAGAATTGCCAGCCATTGAAAAAATGACTGATTGACAGGGCAAGAAAGCTTTTTGAAGTGCGTCATTGCCGTCGATGTCGTAGCGGGTATCGGAGCGACGTAATGGTGGCGCCGATAACGACTGTGCCGCCTTCTGTTTCTAGTTGCCTCCAGGCCAGCCGCGTCGAGACGCTCCAACACGTGTGTGCGAATGCCTGGGTGACGAGAAGGTCAAATGGGTGACGGAACAGAGAGGCCATTGGGAAAAGCTTACCGGCACTTTGGAAAGGTAAAAAGAGAGACAGAAAATAGGTAATGAAATAACGCCATATCAGTCGACATCGTAAATACGAGTAAGAAATCGTTGGCCAAAAGAGTGATTATTGGACGACTGGGTGTCAGTTCGGAAGCTATCTATCACCACTCGTTAGACAGACGCAGTAACATCTCGAATGAAATGTCACTCGATGAAACTACAGTTTTTGGTTATGTTTTTTGTTCATTCAACTTCATCACTAGCGCTAGAAATTTACAAAGGGTACTGCGACCTGGTTCAGTCACCACAACTGGATGGACTATTTGTATTTTAAGAAACTCTTTCATGCGTTGATTTCACTAAACGGTTACAGTCGTAGGGCCAATCACATAAAGTAAACAAGACGATCTAAAAAAACGCTAAATAAATAATAACGTGGATTGCAGCCTATACGCGGAATAGTATGCATGCCAAGTGAACGTAAATACCACTGCAAGGGATATCCTCATCGTGATTTTGCCAAAATCGACAGAAAATAACTTCGGCGCACTAGTGGGCCCCAGCATAACATTTAGCTAGTTAGAACCGCAATGTCCATCAGATAAATATTTTAATAGTTTTTAAATCAGCGTTCACTTTCTAGCCAGTTGGACGCTGATGGACATGTAGAATCCAGAGGTATAAAATTCGAAATCAGGAATGTTCCTTTGCCTACTAGAACGTTACGAGGGTTGCTAATTGTGTTTGTTAAGTATCACATTTAGAGTAGAAGCTTCTTTTCAAATAAATACGTGCGGCCATTTTGGTACGCGGCCAAACGCGCGGTTAGCTTGTAATCACGTTCATCTAACAAGCAGAACGAATACTTGATTTTACATTACACTGAGACAATATCTAGCGAGAGCCTCGAAGCGACATACCTCAACGGCCTTTGTTGTGATCTTATCCACGTTCGGCGAGACCTGCTGCTCCTTCTAAATAGACCATTTTTATACTCTCACTCCGCATCACACGTCTATACGTGTTCTATTAGTATGTTCCGTATTATTAACCAAGGACTTGTTGTTGTTGTGTTAGAACTGCATTCGCCTTCTGCTGCGATCTGGCACTTGAAGGATGCCATGGGGTACGGTTTGCCTATTTTGGTTCAACATTTCCATGACTTCAACTGAAAGCGAAATAATACTCTGAAAATAGTGCAACTTTTTTAAAAGTTGCACTATTTTCCCAAAAACATTCGTCATTACTACAATTGTATGGTATTGCAACCACTGGGATTACATTGACTATTTAAATACATTTGGCTGTATGTTGCTTTATCAAAGTTTGCTTAGCTGTATGGCTTCGTGAACACTGAATATTCCATACCTGTCGCTTCCTGGAAGAGCGATTGCTTCCGCCATATCTTGCGTATGTTATGGAAAACAGTTGTTACAGCATCTTATGTCATCACGCGCTGTTCAAACAGAGTTCATGGGCCGCGCTTACAATGGCTGCAGTCTGCCCTTTCTTCTGTACAAAAAGATCGAAGCAAAGGCCTTTTCCAGGCTATCTCTTATGGTGAGCGTAACCACTGACTACTGCTGCTTATGTTGAATAACATTTAATCGGAGTGAACGAATAAAGTTGTTATTAATACACGCCGCCATACATTGCCATATCTTGCCAGCTTCTCTTCTTCTACTGGCAATGAGCATGCGCGTATGCTACAAAAAAAACCTTCGAAAGCGGACGATGTAATGCATGAAGAAAACAGAATGCGTTGAGCTGAAGACAGCCGCTCTTCGTTGAGTTGGTCGAGATGTATAATTAGCGTATGGTCGACAGCCAAAGGAGTCCGATTTGATTTCGTGGCATTCGTTTTTGGAAAAACAATAACAGCCCTGATATGCGCTAATTATAGTGGCACAAAAGGGTACAGTTTGTGCCGCGTTCCTGCTAGCGATCTAACTGAGACGAAGCTGTCGCAGGCCCAGTTCATAAAAAATGACGAAGATTATTCATTGATTTAGGCGCAGTTAATTGCGTCAATAAGGCAATATTGATCAACGTTTTGAGAGGAATGAGACAGCTCTCAGCTAGCGAAACGGACGTGAAACTTTGAGCTAACATGCACGTAGTCTGGACTGCGTTCTCGACGTGCATATATAGGCCGCTTTCCCTGCTAGCCTATTATGAATAAGTTTGTTGACATGTAGATTAACCGCCAAATAGCCGAGGGTTAAAATGTAGCGCCTGATGAATATATGTATATGCCTATGTACGTAATGAAACATAGCAAAATTAGACGAAAGCGAGAGCTGGGCTAAAGCCATATTTCTAAGCCGCAGCGATTCGACTTCGCTGGCAGTTGGGGGGGGGCCTAGATGACTGTAATCGTAGCCTCCGTCAAAGTCGTTTCTCGATACATAGCTTTATTGCGGGTGAGTGAGCTAAAGCTGCGTACGGCAGACTCATAGATAGGTAACCCCCTTTAAAAGATTTGCTTGCACTTCGGCTGAACACAGACACCACGGATTGATATTACGACCCTTTATTGCGTAGGCAACTCATGATGAAACGTTTGCAAAACGCATATCGAATACGTACCCATTGCTGGATTATGCTCAACTTTGGATAGAAATACAGCCCCTCAGGAACTAGGTAGGCTCGTAACTGCTACTTGTTGGGAATTTCGAACCACAAACGGTGCTTTGTCTCCTTGCAATACGCTGTTGAAAGCCATGTGCTTCTCATTCATAGGGAGCCTGCTTCGTATCCTCGACATTCACATACACGAACTACTCCACATATGCAAAGCAGCGATTTCGGTCATGGTAATTTATAGTGAGTCTTCCCAAACGTCTGCGAGGACATACTCAAGTTAAAGTTTTAAGCGCTGTCCCGGATACGGCGACTTACTCCGCGAGTGAAGGCAATTGTATTTGTTCGAGGAGAAACAAAACAATGAAAAGCGCTTCAGTCTACGATGCTCGATTCTATTCGTGTGACTTGACCTGTGACTAAATAGATTTTCCAGAAACGATGGTATTTTAGTCGAGATTCAAACCGCTAAACCTCGGAACGAATATGCCAGCGTTCGACGCGGCTTGCCAAAGCCTTTCAGCTTCCCACGAGGCGATGCTGGCTAGTAAGTTTCATGCCAATAATGTAGCCACAATTTAGACAGCCTGCGTCCGACATCTGAGAAAGAGCTATGCCTGACGCCTTTTGGTCAAGGCTCCTCGGTCGGTCGTCGCATTTTAGCCTGCCATCGTAGAATCTACTGCAGCCACAGCGACAAGACTCGGACGAGGTCCGCCACAGTCCCAGAAGCTTCACCTGCCTAGAACAGTAACACCAGTGTCACAAAATACTAAACCGACCGCGATACACGTTGGTAGATCCTATTTAGATATTAGCTATTTAGATATTAGTTCCATAAACTTACAGTAGACCAACTTATAGCAACCAACGGTTACACCACCGGCGGATGACTTCCTCTGCGCGGCGCGACTTCACCGAGCAGCCTCCGTCCGGCATAGAGCACGACTAGTTGGCACGGGCCTTATAATCTCTCGGCACTGTCGCCAAAGAGAATGCATACCCACTGTTGGCTTAGTCAGGAGACAGGAGTTCGGCCAGGAGATAGCATTCAGGACGGGGCGAACTGCGGCGCGCACCACCCGGAGACAGGACAGGTGTATAGACCCCAGCAACGTAAAGGATCAGCCGATTGGCAAGACGTAGATTGAATTTGCTCTCCGATAGCTAACCAGATAAGGAAGATGTCGTCGGCGTCGGCTGCCGTAGAAAGCGCAATGAAGCGCCCTCGGGCAATGGAACGCCGTACGGGGGAACGGGTCGGCCGAAAGAGCTGAGACAAGAAGAGCGCGGAAGAAATTGCTGAAAGCGGCCGCTTGGCCTGTACGAACCGACTGGGGTTAGCGTTTCTACAATCGCGTATCACCAGTTCGGATGTGGAATCCAGTTCGAGCTCACGATGGACTACGCCGAAGTGCTCATAGTCGCTGAGCTTCTTAATCGAAACATTGCAGAACGACAACGGAAGTGTCTTGTCCAAGTACAATAAATGCTATCAGTGATACGAATGCAAGCTCTTCGCTGCATACTCGCTAGAGTTGAACTCGCAACGACGACGTATCGGGACATGATTAAATATATATATATATAGTATCAAACAGTGCTCTTGTTGAACAGAAACGTAAACATTGAGCTTGGGCAAATCCATCTGCTACACCTGGTTTCATTGTTTCCGTCGAATAGACCGACCAGCAACTCCTGACTTTTGATTCAATATCTCCACCATGCTTCACTTAACCAGGCCTTGCCCTACACTGTGTGATCGCCGTCTTCGTACGGCGGCTT
Organism: Tropilaelaps mercedesae; assembly: GCA_002081605.1. Lineage (NCBI taxonomy): Eukaryota > Metazoa > Arthropoda > Arachnida > Mesostigmata > Laelapidae > Tropilaelaps > Tropilaelaps mercedesae. Next base: position 8,961 of record MNPL01001688.1, read on the forward strand.
GTTTGCCAGCAGCTTAATTTCATTTGCTCCGATAGCTCAAACTCTCTCTCGCAAAGTCCACCTTGGGAGTCCTCGCTCAGAAGTTCGTCTACAGTTTTCGTATGAAGAAGAAGACCCGCGATGTATTGTCGGTACGCTGCGAAATTCCCTCGAGCTAACATTAATTTAAGTACACACACGTTCTCAAGAGAGATCGGTCCCGCAGATTGTTTCTTCGCATTCCACTCGGTTTTCACTGTCAGTTCAGCACCATCGCTCGCTCTCCACCATTGCTATCCCTCGTTCCCGACGTTTTCCTCTTCCATTATACGTGTTCCGTATTGTGGCCACGGAGTAACCGCCAGGAGACGCACGAAGGCTCGAAGTGCGCTCCCGTAGTCGCTTTGACCCCAGCACGTCTGGCTTGCGCGAGCCTTTAGAACATGCCCGTTTGATAGAGACAAACGGTGACGTTTCGGGGCGTTCATGGAACGCTCATACGCAGACGCCGGAACGGCGACTACAATGTCGTCCAGCGTCGAAGGTGGGAGGTGGAACAGGGAGCGGGCCGCACAGGATCCTGCGCTGCTTGCGGAATGTCGTCGCGCCAGCCACGACCTCAGGGCGAGAGCCCCGCTTTGTTCTTCGTGGCGGCCTTTGTTCTCCTTTGTGAACTGGGCCTCCTCCCTTCCCGAGATTTGCGGCATGATGGGGCTGCCAGCAAGGGACTGGTCGGCGACGCCAGAGATACGAGGTACATTTCTGAACCAGCGAATCACGATCACGAACAAGATACTCCCCGAGGTTTCGACCACCACCACCACCACCACCACTAATCGTCTCGTGTCACTGTCGCTGTTGCCTGTGTTATTTTCATTGCGCATGTCTGTTTATTCCTCTGTTTTTGCGTCTGTCGTCGTCGGCACCAAACCTGTGTCGAAGCTTTGCTGGCCATGGCCTACAGCCTCCTGGAGCCTATCAACTAGGCCAAGCCCCCAGTACCTACTTACCTGCCCAAAGCGAAACGCCGACAAGGGAACTGAGCTTGGATAGCTAAGACGAGAGATAAAAGCACAGGAAGGAACTCGCGCCCTCAGGACGAAGGAACCGAGTTGGCTATCATTTCTCTCTGGAAACAGGCCGTACATGGAAAGAGGGACATGTCGGTTGAAAGGTACGAACAGTGAAGAGATTGCGAGGGGAGGGCGGGTAAAAAGGCGGAATAACAAACATATCCCCTTGTCCTGTTACCTTTGCCTTTGCTGCTGCTGATGCCGTTACCGGGGGCAGTCTCTCGATCTCGAGACGAGATCGGGAGGGGCTAAGGCTATCGCAGCAGCGCACCCAAACTAGCATGCGAGTGGGCTTATGCAGAGATCTTGGCCGTCTGACTACAGTGCACCTGGCGCGATAGGCCACTACGGCCAAATACCGACGACGGCGGGCCCTCCAGTCGGCAGGGAGGGAGGCCAGGGAGCGGAGGCTCTAGTGGGGGCCCACCGTCACCTATATCAAGGGGAGAAGCGACCGTTATGGGACGCTTACATCGTCCGGAGATCTTTCTCGGATGCATGAGAGAAAGCGGCACGCGGGCGCACGCTCGCACCCTCGCTGAGTGCAGTTGTACTGCACGAAGTCGTGTCGAACGAAGGGGGCGCGGGATTGGGAGCGTATTCATAAGTATCCATGCATTGGCTCACCTCCATTACTCCGACCCCCTACACTGTAGTCGACGCGACTATTACCTCGCAATGCGCTCGACACGACCCCCGGGCTGCCGTTGACTGCGTTCGACGGACATGCATGCACGGCTAAGTCGAGATTCTGCTGCCGGCAATACAATAACGAGGCACAACGCGAGATGAAACCTCGGCCATGTTGAAGTTGCTTGAAAGCTGACAACGGTCCCCGTGCAAGGAGGTAAACAATACAAATAAAACGTCGAACAAAACATCAGCAGGGAGAAGTGTGGCCGAGGAGAAAGGGGCAGCGTGTGTGTACGACAGGACCCCTGCAGAACGAGAGATAGTCGACTGGGTTGTTTGCGAACGTTAACGAACAATCCAAGCAGCCTAGTCGAATCGCATCGCGACGGTGTGAATCTGTCGTGAACCTGTCGAACTGAGTCGAGGCCGATGATGCTGTACCTCCATCTAAATGACAAGAACGAAAAGCTACATCCACATGCAGGATATCATCACGTCCATTAAAATTTTCCCCTTCTACTGCTCATGCACAGGACCGCTGCTCTGAAGCCACATGACATATTTGTATTTCCCTATGACGAAATGGTAAAAGTCTCTTCACAGTCTTTGGTGGTTCTGAATAATTTAGGAGCCGCACGAGAGGTCGAGACGTAGCTGTCAATACTAACGTTCTCTGTTACCGTGACCGTATTTCGTCAGCATCCACCAATCGCTCCATCGCCAATTCTACCTTTATGCCTATTCAGCGGATGGCGCTAAACATTTTCTAGAATCCTACGAACGGACCTCGGGACGAGCCGACAAACCAGATCCACCTGCACGTAAGCAGCCACAGCAGCAGCAGCCACAGCAGCCACAGCAGCAGCAGCCACAGCAGCAGCAGCAGCATTAAGATCATTTCTCGTCGTTCTCCTTCATCCTTTCGGCGCCTCTCCCAGCAGTTAGTAGTCGCATAGCGTGCGCAATTTGCTGTATATGTACGAGCGACAAATTCCCACCGTAAACTCCGGCCTCGGATGAGCTCCACTCGCACGAGCGTTGCTACTAATTGAATTCGAATATGATGGCGGTAAATCATGCGATCAAGTTGACATTGTTCCGCTTGGGAGGCCGTGCGTGCGGTCGCCCTCGTCGTTTCCACGACGAGAAGCCTTCCATCGTACGGGCGTCGCGCCCATCTACCTTACGACGAGAAGAGAACGTGCCTCGTCTGTCGCTTTACGATGACGACGACGACGACCCGCCACAGAATGAACGGGGCGGGACGGTGGCGGGTGACGTCGGGCCACTATATGGAGTAAAGTGCCTTCTTTTGCCATTCAGTGGTGACTGCAAAGAACAGCAAAAAAACTGGGGATATAAATGCGCATAGCCTAAATGTTCGTTCTTCGAGTTTAAGATTCTTGCGTCCGCCAAAACCAGCCGTCTTTCATCCGTAGCAGCCTAACACGGCCAAGTTCTCCTCAGTATTGCTATGACAAGGTAATCTAGCGAGTCGTTTGCTAGATATGAGTAGTTCTGTTAGTTTTTTTCGATACAGCAGATTGTCCTGATATGCACACGCTCACTCGTCCCAGACCTGCCACGGCCCTACAAGGAGCAGCCCAGTAAGGCCAGAGCTGAAATCTCTGCGCGAAGATCGTGTGCTACAAGCAGAGTATATACGTGAGATTATGATCTTCAATACCCCAATTATTTCAACGGGTATAGCTCAAAAGGTGCTTACTTGTTATGTCGATATCCATAGCAGCTCCTTGTCTACGGACGTCGTCCAGGCGTTCACGAGGTCGGGGACAATATTAGAGGAACTAATCACACTGGCAAGGCAATACCGTTAACAACGAGACGCGCCGGTGGAGCGATTTATCACGTTCTAACAGTCTACTCGTACTAGCACAGTTTTACCCGTTGCTCATCACACTCGCACAGGACGACACGAGCTTAACCGTCGTGTCAATTTCAATTTCGCCGCCTCCCATTGGCCATATATCTGTACCCTTTCAAGCTGTGCTGGTGACATCGCCGGATCACGTCAACAATGTAATGGCGTGCGTTGCACGTGCCGTGCGTCGCCTAGCCAGACGCCAGTGCCGAGCGATAGGCGTCTGTCGTCAACATGATCCGAACTACCTCATTACCGGGAGTGAATGAGACCGTTCTTTGATATCATCTCATCGCGCGTCGACCAGCCTCACCTGAAACCGACCTGAGCGTTTGTTAGGTTTATTACTGACCTTGGCCTCCGCAGGTGAACGTTACCACATTAAGCTGAACCGCATACCCGACCCGCACGAGTGCCGGTCAGGCTTTTCGAAATAATTGTTCGATTTGCTCATTTGCTAGATAAGTGGTGTTCTTTTTTGTGTTTGTTTCGCAGAGTAGATCGTGCTGTAGACGCATGTAGACGAGACAGTATCTCTCTGTTTTTTTCTCCTTGGCTTTCTAGATGGCCATGGACGATGCGTTCCCGAGGTTCGCACTTTCGGGCAGTACCACGCCGTCGTGGCTCTGTGGCGCTGTTTTACAAACGGACCTTAAATAAAAGTTACCAGCCCGAATGATTAACGAACGGCGTTTGAGCACTGGATTTCATTGTAGCTTAACGTTGCCTCTTACAGCCTGGCATCGGCAAAAATTTACTGCTAGCGTCAGCCATTGTCAGAACATCTGCGCGCTGGCATTACAGAGGATCAGCCAGAGCCTGGTATTATTTCACTGAAATTACTCTGACGAAAGAAAAAAAGCTCAACAAGTCATGACATGCCTGTCCCCTGCCACTAAGCCATTATCGACTATAAACATGGACGCCAACCGTAGTGCATCTTCCAACCTTAATGCATTTTTGTCTGTTCCACAAATCGTAGCGTTATGCTTTCGTTGAACGCGACGCGACAGACAACTCGGGAGAATCATCCGTCACGTTTTGACGTCGCACTGCAACTGCTAAGTCATAGCAACCGGATCCGGAGAATCGACGAAGGTCGACGGTGCTCAGCTGAACGCCGCCACGTGAACAAACTAATTCGCGATGATAGTCCTTCATCAAGACACGCAACTTACTTGAAACGTTCCGTGGCTGAGTCGGATGGGTCACTTCATTTGCGCACGATTAGCTGAGGAAATTCATAAGATTCACCGTCACCTCACGTTACCTTCGCTTGCCTGGGGTATAGCTTCTTCCACACTAAGTGGTGTCGCGTCTTGAGAGAATTCGTATTTTTCGACTCCATTCAATAACTTAGCCAAAGAGGCGTCCTGAAATGGCCTTAAAACTTAGACCATAAATCCTACATAATGTAACACTATTCGTTGTTTGGCAAACTAAGAGCTCATCTTTCTAAGCAAAAGCTCGCGCAAGGTGCTAACGATGTTGCGCCGCCGGCGTTCTTCTACGACGTCCGAGCCGACTGAAGAAAATAAATTCGTTGTTTCTGTGGATCCCTTCCTGCTCTCTCTATATGTCTCTCTCTCTCTCTTAGGGAGCAGCAAACCAAGACTATAAATAAATCACCACGACATCTTGCCTACAAACTAGTTGGTGCGAGGACCTTTACTTGCCTTTAGGAGGAGCAGCCGGCTCCGGTCAAGCGTGTTTCAAGCAGCTATTGAAGAGGGTGTCAAACATGAAGGGCTATGCCGGTGGGCTAACCCTGGTAATGATAGCACGACAAGCATTAACTTCCCTTCAGTGTGACGCTGCGTTTAGAGGTGTGGCTCCATTGTACTTTGTAGGTCGAGAGAAAGGCACGCGGGCTTTGGTCGGGGCAAAGGAGGGGTTCATTATAGAAATGTGGTTGCCGTGTCAATAGGGGCGATAGGGACTGGCTGTCGACTTTGTACGAGGTCAACGTCTCCCCCCCGCGTACCACAGATCCACACCGAGTTCGGCTCCCAGGCTGAAAACAGCGCTGGTTACAGGAAGAGCCGCGTTACTAAGCTAGGTCAATTGCTCTTTAATATTACTTCGGTTCACTGGCTGCCAACGGTGCCGTTCACCGGCGATCGTTTACCTGGAAGCATTCCGAAACGACGTTAAGCTGGAAACACATTTCGGCTGTGACAACTTGAGCTGACTCGGCAGTAGAATATTGGGTTGTTGCTTTGGCAGCAATGATTTTTTCTTGTTGCCATTCCGAGTGCTTGCTTATTGTTAATAGTATCAAAGCGCTTAGATCAGTCATGTGTCGAATGGGAAGATAAATTGGGAGCGGGCACGTTATATGAAAAATGTTTATAGTCGCACATCTCCAAACGAACGCAGACACGACAGACACACGTATACACGGACAACCAGTGGGTGTAATCTCAGACATTTGAGCACCTTCGACTGGATTACTATGGTCTGATCGATTATACTTTCAATTTTTCATCAGAAGCTACACACAGCGGCTGGTTCGCCCTAAGGTGTCGTAAAAGGGCACCGCCACTTTGAAAGTAGCACCTTGTAGAAGCAACCAGTAACCAGTGACGTTCACGCAGGTCGATAATGCTGTTCAATAAAAACTTCGATTAATTCGTTTGCACAGCATACAACAAGATAATGTCGAAATCACTATTGCTGTAGAGTCGCAACTCAATAAAGAAGTCTAGGGTGACTATGTTATTGGCTAGTTGCGCCATGGATGTTCACTTTACGCAGGGTCTCCATCTTTTGCAACTGGAACCCCGTCATCATTTTTAGAAAGGGTGAGGGAATTTAAGCTCGCTCGTGCTTAAGTGGGCAAGTGGCAAAAGGCGGCAACTGTCTGAGGACGGTGATGGCGTTTGCAACAGACGCTAGTTTATTTCTTTTTCGTATCAGCATATGCACATAAATTCATCTCTTTCCTCCATACAGACGCCTTTCTTCCGCTGCGTCGTTTCATGGTCGAATCCGTTCGCAGTCTTTTCCCTCTGAATCTCGCCGCGCGCCCTCTCTGACACGTCACGAGCAGAGGCATCTGATGCCTTCGCCGTCTGAAATGATACAATCGTGCGGAGTTGGAAACGTTTATTAATACCTGTAGGTTTAACTTTGTACCTTAGAAACTAACGTGTACAAAAAGTTGAATTTTTTTCTACCTTTGAGGGGTTTTTTGCAATTAAAATCCGTATATATATATATATATATATATATATGCGTATGTGTGTGGTTAATGTAACAAAAGTAGCCGATATCTAGACTTTAAAAGTACTTTGTTATCCATACATCGCCAGCATTGCACGGTCCGCAGAAAGGATCATGACGACCAATATTACCGCCAATGTTTGATGGATTCTTTTTAGCGGTTGACGGAAGAAACGATAATATGTCGGTGATTTTTGACACCAATAGTAAAAATACATTGCCGCCATTCTCACTAGATGGATCTCTGCTTCTGATTTTCGTTTCCTCTGCATACGTTAGAGTTGCACGAAATCTAAAACTGGTGCTCCCGAACCAGCCCCTTGCTGTTAGAAACTACGAACGCACATGCCAGGAAAAAACACCCCCTAGGGCTATTCAACTTTGAAGGATTTTCCTGTAGAAGTCTTCCTGTAGGAATAGTCCTTTCTCCGCTTCTGGGTTCACCAACTCGACCGAAATATCAGACTCATCTTGCAGATTCCCAAAGCAACTGCCGTCTATGCTTATCCGTGCCTAAAGTACCTACTGCCTCTTTCTGCGAAAGATTTGAATTCATCTAGTTTACGACCTTACTTTACGATTAATAATCAGCAGAAGCTGATCCTGTTTTAGGCAGCTCAAAGCATCAAAGTCAGCTGCATCTTTATAACTAGTTTTATCATTACATGCTGTCTCCATAATGTTTATGAAGCGTTCTGTGTGAAAAATGAACATTTTTCAAGGTAATGCTACAAAGGCATCACGCGCAGCTTTTATGAAAGGTAAATCAGTGGACTGTTTTTACCTTCTCTGGGAACGTGGTAAGTCCATCAAGAAGTCGAGAGTGTCTAATTGATTCTTTTTCAAATTTTATTTACATAGCAATTTTTTCTTACAAAAAGCTGAGCTCGATGTTGCTCATATACCTACGTATACGAGCAAGAGCACTCATATGCTGAATAAATCGTCGACGAATTACATTTATTGGGAATCAATAGTTAAGACAACCTACTAATTACCAAAAAACGTGATCTTTTGCCGTCATTATTGTTTATCATATTATTGTTTTTTTATCTATATATATAGAAAGAAAGATCAATTCTCATTTATGTATGTTCTCCTCGATTACTACTTGTTTTTCTTAAATCGAACATAACAAAATTCGAGTTGGCACTTTTAAAACCAACCTGCGAGCACAAGTATTTACTTGGAGTTAAAAAGTGTTGTAGTTAAAGCGAAAATCGCATGTACACATACTGAAGTGGACGAAACATCCTTTGCACAGATGGGCACCATAAGGTAACTTTGTGCAGAATTCCGCCTCCCATATGCCTATAATCGTGCCACCTGCAACGGCTACGACGCGGTGTAGGGCTTGACTCACTTAACCTTAAGACTTTTACTGTAAGTTTGCCGCCTTAACTGCTCCCCTAGCCAAGGGCTAACGGTTATGTTCAATCCTAGAAGAATCGAGGACATCTCTGAGTGCCTATCATTGAAAGGCTTTCCCTAGCCATCTCCAAATTTAAGGTGCCATTAGTTAATGGTATAAACAGCCACCGCACTTACGAGCTATATTGGTTGCCTAATAATAGGGGACGGTCAAACACCAGCAGTGTATAATTGCTCCGCTCTACTACGCTTGCTCCGGCAAACCTAACTACACTGTTTCTCTCCTGTCCTGATCCAATAGTGTTGTGGCCCCTCGTCGTGCCACGTACAGTGCCACCCGCCGCCGCCGCCACCGCCGCCACCGCCGCCGCCGCCACCGCCGCCACCGA
>MNPL01001689.1:0-16212 GCA_002081605.1 Tropilaelaps mercedesae
ATATATATATATATATATATATATATATATATATAGGGTAGACGAGTTAAATTTATAGTCACAGCACGCTCTAGTATGAAAGCCCAGTCTGTACCAAAAAATCGAATTTAATACAGCGATATATCCGTTTTGGCTTAGGGAAAAAATGGCGTTCTTCACAAGACCTTCAGCAAGCAATGTTCCATCACTGGCTTCATCTTCCACATCACCTTCTATATCCGACGAAAACAGAACAACTTCCCGGTTTGAATATACCGTCGATCCTGTGTATGGGGTACAGGTGTAGCTAGACAACCTTGAATGAACTATGGCTCATCACTGCATAGCAGCATGGAGACAGTACAGATGTTGTTTTCAGCTGGATAAGTTAAACAGAAAAAGGTCTGCAGAAGAAGAAAGAAATATTTATTTGTGGTGTTCTTGTTGTATATAGCGTGCTCTGGTAGGCGTAAGTAAGTGCCGACCGAAAAAGGTCTAGATGCTAGACGCCTGGATAGCCTGGTCACCGGAGGCCTTTTCTGAAAACATCATAGATCTGGAATGAATATCGCACACATGTGTGCAAAGGAAACAGGCAGACACTCAAAATGAAGAATGTTCCGGTCTCAACAAGCATATTTGTAAAGGACTAGCATACAGCCAAGACTTTTTCAGTATTTGCGTCATATGTAGAAATGGGGATGGAGATGAACTTTGGGCTGGAAACCTTAGCCTTTCCTGAAAATATTTTTAATTCCTAATGGAAAACTCGAAAATTGAGCCGATCAACAAATTTAGTTGACTAACTTTAGTTAACTAACACCCAATTGTGGAAAAACGATGATAGACTAGAAACACCTCACTTCATCGATAGGTGACTGATTTACTAATCTCTTACGGAGTACCTGGTTTAAGCTGTCGATAATCTCATCTTGAGTGCAATTTGGAGAGCAAAAAGATAGCGAAAGAATATGATTAATAGTTTATTCATTGGGGCGCGTGCGGTTAAACAGAGCATGAGTAATCCCGCAGGCGGGACTGCTCTGGGCATTACTTCGGGGTGCTGTATCTGGGTGGTGAGATACTTCCGTATATCAGTACCCTTACTCGGAGATGAAAGTCAAGGAAAGTTTCACAGTTTGATACTTTGACCATCTGTCGATGCTGTACTTAACCGTCAGTCAGGTGCATGACTACCGTAGTCGTACCGCTGAACAGTTACTGATGGTCTCACAAAATATAAAGCTAAATAAATAATTTATTCCTGACGTGATAGTAGTTGCACATTAATTTACCTCGCTATTGATAATTGTCAGTTGATAAAATTTACGTATTACTTTTTACTTAAGAGTCGAAATAAGCTTATTAAAAGAACAATATGATAACACATCGGTATTGAAAGCCCTCAATGCCCAAGGCCAACGGTTATACCTGTGATAATGCGCCCTCAGGGATCTAAATTGGGCGCTATACTCAGTTGCGCCTTGGCTTGTAAACTCGCTCGCTTGTTCAGAACTTGAAATCTTAAGCAAAAGGTTTCTGATCAATGAAATGGCCGTGTAAAGACAGAGGTCTACTATTAAAGGATGCATGGTCTTGAACTCGATTTAGCACTACTTCTCCTTGGTATTAACAGCAGATCAAACTGATACCTGTTCTACGCAAATACGAGCGTATCATTTAAAGGTTGGCCTTCCCTTCTATGCTCTAGTCAAAGACAAATTATATAGATTGCCATGTCTATTTATTAGTCACGTAAACTTCATCATTATACGAATAATAATAATAATATCAGTTAATAATATCAAGAGGGATGTCAAATGAATACAAAGAATGCAGTAATAGGGGTTCTGCTAGAAGAACGAGGTTAATAATCAAATGAGGCGTGGAGACTCCAAGCGGCAACATTTTGTTTTAAGTGTATTTAAATCTGGTTACATGTCTTCTTGGGGTTTTAAGTGTTGCGTTGTCATAAAAAACAGTACGATTTTGAGCATGTTAGCGCTCGGTGTTAAAGAGTGATTTAAATATAATATTGGCGCAGCAAATGTTATTATTTTTACAACCAGTGATGGTCTTGGATCTGGTCTACGAGTACGATATTTTCTTTAATAGCCCCGAGCGCCCATTGCCTTTCTACCGAAATTTTAAACCTCGTTTGTCGAAAGTTGCTAAATGAGCTTTGTCTTGAGACTTCTTGTCGACGCATGTTTAAATGTGCCTCGTCACTACATACTGCTTCTTGTAACGCAGTTTCGTGTCCTTTTAGGATGACAATAACTGTGACAGGCTCAAGCACAATTTACTAAGGCTTGAATGGTATACTGAGCGAGAGCACTTTGTATAAATCTTCCGCAGCTCCATGAAATAATTAACGGCTTACAACGACTGAGTTCCTTTCCTTATTTCACATCTTGAACCCAACCATCGAATAGTCCATCACATGCTATAAAACTGAACAACCCAGTCCATTTACAATTACACTGGTGGGCGTAGTTCGCGTTCGAGTAAATGCTCTGCTATACTGCAATACGATGTAGAAATGTTATAATTATTATTGTTTTTATTACACCAACTATTTCTATTATCTTATATATCAAGGACCGATAGGAAGCTAAACCTAACCCACTTTAAGTACAAAACCAATTGTAAGAACCAAAATAGCCAATATGCTGTTGACCCTCTCCCCTACCCCTGCGTGTTTATAACTTGTTTCTCAACGAAGCAAAACTTATCAATGCTTAATGATTACAAGGTGTTGTGCAAAATTGTCTTCGGAACAAAAATTGAAGTAACAGTAAGCTATAAACACGCAGAGGGTTACAACGGGGTTTTGGAAGGTTCGCCCGCTAAGCTGCGACTTAGCCGGTTGAAGTCCGCGCATCAATCAATGTCAACAACAACTAGTCGTTCTCAGAAGTTGTCGAGTCGCTTCGGAGTGATTTAGATATTTTAAGCAAACCGACCTAACGAGTATATGTATGTGCTGCGTTTCATTGGTAAAGAACTTTTGGACTCCGGGATGGCTCGCATCTTTTCAGGGCACATCTGTCCCATCAAAAACTAATGAATACGTACACCATTGCGGAGCGTAATGATGTCGTTACAACCTGTGCCAATGTAAATAGTCAGGAAGAAGCTCATGGCGGAACCTTGGGGTTGCTTCTCTCAATGACATGTTAGCTAATGTTAAGCTGTACGGAGTGGCACAAGGTAGCTTCCGTCAGGAGGTAGATCTATGCTGACGATTTACTCATCATGCTCTTCCCGCTGTAGAAGTGTGATCCCGATTTATAAATGAAAAGTGTAAGAGAAGAAAGAATACAAATAACTTCGAGCGGTTTATTTATAGCATTCATCCTTGCGTTCAACGTATTTCCTTCGACCTGTTATTATCTAAGCGTCTACACGATTTTAGTAACGGGCGTTGCTGCATCTAAAAATTAGAACAACGTTAACCCTTTGAGGGACCACTTGGCCGTTCCGATAAATTTTTATACGATGAAAACAATGGTCTCTAAATCTTAGAATTAGTTAAAAAGGACGAGTTATCCACATCTTGTAGTTGATCCCTCATATTTTTAAAACCTTTATACTTTTATACATAAATATATATGTTCACTGTAAAACATCATAAATTATAGAAAAATAAAAATTTCATTCCGTTATGTACTGACTTTTAAATCTTGTACTATGTGCTTTATGTAAGGTGGTATAGAGCCCTGAAATATTTAAGCTGGTGTTTAAGGTTTATAAATGTAAGAAACCCACTAATATCTTCAGCGTAGTCTTATTTAGAATAAACTATAGGTACTTAATTTGTTGTAAAAGGAAGGAGGTCGTGTATACCCATTATTGGTTCACCAGAGCACAAAACGCTAATTTATAAAGCAAGGCGCTCAAGTATTATTGTAATACATTTTCGAGTTTTCTCGCACGAATAGGTTATTGATGCATTCGGTTTTACCACAGTTAATGTTAACTCTAAACAACTACTCTTCAAGTTATTATAGAGGTCAGCAGTATCAGCTGAAATGGCCCAAGAGCGTACCTCCTAACGGTAATGACAGTGGTGATGAAATAGGACTACGCGCGCTGGTACGCAGATTTGTACTATGATCATCAGCAGATATTTGATAAACTTGTACGTTAATCTACTTCCATTACTATTACATTATTATTACATATCTCCACAAGATATGTAATAATAATAATAATAAGAATGATAATAATGATGATAATAATAATAATAATAATAATAATAATAATAATAATAATAATAATACAGACAAGCTAAGTTTCCATTTACGAAAAGTTTTATCGTAAATGCAATTAAGAAGTTGGACGCCTATGTATCACTTTCCCAGTGCCGTAAAAATTAAATTGTTAAGGGATTGGTTTCCGTTTTAGCTTTAGGGATGCTTTTTTTATAATCTTGAATAATTATGTATAATTAAGTACACAGGGCACGCTTACAACGAGTCTATACCACTGATAGAATTCGATCGAACATACTACCAGTTGATCACTGGAGCACGCATACTATGGCAATAGCAGGCTATTTGGCTGCGTGAGCCATTATTGCATATCTTTCACGCCCTAATTCTCGTCCTAAAGTACGATCTACAGAAAGGGGTCTATCTCAGACAGCATTATTTCAATGAATGCCGGGAGGTTCATTCTCTGAACTGTTATAAATTTTTGTTGCTATTGTACTCGCATGAAACACACATTGCAAAATCTGCAACCACTAAAAGTACAGCGCCAGTCCTACAGAAGGAATGTAGTGTCAGTCCTGTGGGCATATAGAGTAGCACCCACGCAACAAGGGTTTCTAAGATGCGACACGTGTGGCGCATCATTCCATCCGGTAGACTAATCAGTTGCCTATCTCCAAGACTGAAGGGAACACACTGCTATCTCATAAACGATAACCAGAAGGGCAAATGAAGAGGAAGAAAAAACACGATACGGCGGTCCAGCAGTTGGATGCTTACGGAAATTCCCATATGGTGGATTATGGTGAAGATCGTGAGAAAAGGTAAAACGAAAAGAAAACTGTTAACAAAAGGATAATTGGAGAAGTGGGTTTCTATCAGGAAAGCAATTGAAGGAGTAGATTTCTGCTAGCAAGGCATCACAAAACATGGAAATAAAATTTTTAAGCGATTATTGGTTTTAATATTCTCATAGGTCTGGGGTGATACAAATAGCAGTGTGAGACCCTGCTGCGAGAAAAGCGGCTTTTCCGGAATCATTACTCTAAATGAAAAAGCCTAAATAGTTAAAACAAAATGGATAGAGAAGACGCGACACTGAGGTTTTCCCACTTGCTGGGTTCACAGTTTGCGGGACAGATAGCGTCGGATGTAGTGAGGAGCTCGACGGGCGATCCCAACCGATTGCTTCATTAGACACTCATAACCGTTGGCCTGTAGTACTATATGCAATGAAGATCCAGGCGGATGGGTCAAGACTGACGTAGCACGAGTTAGTGAGGCAGGCACGCCTTCAGTCTCACACTACCTAGGCAAAGACCGTGCCGTGGAGTCAGGATGTGCATGGACGTTCCCCGTCGCAAAAAATAATTACTGATATTCAAATGTAACTAGGACTTGTAATTAAGAAATACACTGCGGCAGCGTGTGAAATGATCTAAAATCTCTTTTTTAGCTCTCCGAGGTCTTCTTAATTGACTACAGTCGTGACATTTTTTAAATCCATCGCATATGCGAAAAATTTGAGAGTAAATAATGTGGTAGATTCGATGTTATCGAAAAAGAAAGCTTGTGAATTTACTAAACTTTGAAAACGTGCCGTAACGCCAAATGTACAACATGATTCTTTGGATAGCCATATTTGCTTTATATGACCTTTATATCATCTTGAAGCGGGGACATCTTTCCCATTTTGATGACCTAAACTGGAAAATTCGAAGTTACTCTGAGGCCGTTAAGTTCCTCATTATTTGACTCAAAACCAAACTCGCTCAAAAATGTTGAAAGGTAGGGCACAACTAGGAGCGGAATAGCTGACGTTAGACTATGTGATCAAGCCGTGTAGGTAAACAAGCCATGTAGGTCCCTTATCTACGAATGGTTGACATTTAACCGAACTGTGACAGATAAATGGCAGGCGAATACGTTATGCTGTACGCTACATGCTAAGGTGCAATGATCTCTTTGGTATAATATAGGTGACTTGAAATTTAAATAATGAAACTAATTGATCTGATTTAGTTCAGAGAGAACCTTGAAGTAAACCTGAATACATGAAATTATTACTTACTACAAATTAGACTTGGCTGGACAACTTTTCTAGCATTTCTTGTCTCGATTTATAAGACTTCTTATCTAGTAGTTTGAGTATTTTTTATGTAGTATAAACCAATTCTCATAAGTTGGGTCTGTATTTATTTTATTATGTCTATACGAATAGCTTAACCTACTCATTGCCAGTGATCGTCCACAAACTATATACAGATTGTTCACAGATTTGCTTTTATCTACAATTATAGTAAGTTTCGTTGGAAGTAGATTGGCGGTGCTCAGTTTTGCATTTTCCTCGTTGCTTAAGTTTTTTAAAGATAAATTATTTGCATGCAAATCTAATTCTTATATTTAAACGGGCAGAAATTTTACGATTTTATCACACAAAATGCCATCGACTACATTAGTCTGGTAGTATATTCTTTAACCACAGCGATTATTCTTGTAAGACCCGGCGGTTACACAACAAAAAGCGCATTTTACATCATCTGCTAATTTCACTATCCACGTTAAAAAAATGTCTGCAGATTTCAGCTGCAGGCTCTATTAGGTTCAAATCACGTTTAGCCGCGTCGATGTATCCTGAAAAAGAAAGTCTGCATATTTATTTACTCAGTATGTCATAAACAAGGTTTGGATCAGCGAAGAGTGCGTGGTGGAATTCAGAACTTGTCAAAGTGATAGGTCAGTGGAGCAGACCAAGGATTAATAAAAATAATTAAAGTGCTATTTCGATTAATAAAAAAGACAGACATTATGGTCAAGGAAAAATTAAGTCCAGAAACTACACAGCGTACGTCTAATTCTAAAGTACGCACTACAATGCAGAAGTTTAAATAATTCATTGTTGATTGTAATTTAATAAGTTAAGTAGTTTTGTAGTAATAAGTTTATGGATTATCGTGGTACCATTAAGTTATGTTTAAAACAAATGCAATTCAGCGTAATACAAAAAGTGTGCTGCTTTTAGCAGATTTTACTATCAAAAAAGGGGCGATAGAAAGCCTAAAATGCTTATGTGCTCTTAAATGAGCTATTTACTCAGATTTGATTTATACACCACAGACCTACAAAATCTTGATTTGATAGGCTTGGTTAATGATAATAAACGTGGAAAAACTAAAAGGACCAAGCTCTTTCCGAAATTTGATATTAGGCCAAAGTTTATTCAATATATCCTAAGACTGGCGTGAGACAAGTGTGTAACTCAATTGGCCCGTCTCTACTAAAGAAGAACACGTAATGGCATGAAAGTATGTCAGTGGTTCAGGTGGTAAAAGGAAATTCAGACACGGGTAAGGTTTGAAGGTACAAATATGTAATTAAGAACGATTAAAACTGCATATAGCATGGTGTGAATTACTCGCTTAACCAAGAAGATTGGAACAGAAATACGTTTGGTATATTTAAAATGAAAAAAGCTAGTATCAAATATTTTTGAAAAAGGCATTTTCGTTATTTTGAAATTAATAGGCAACGTTTAATTTTTTATATTTTTTACTTGAAAGCTTCATCTTTTATATAGCGATTGTTAGGTCACTTAATAATTACTTGCAGTTGAATGACGGAGCTCAACTGTTTGTGATTCCATTTTTCATTCTGTAATATTTTTCATTGTTATTTGGATTGATTCTCGCATAGGCGCCATTGGCCGATGCATTACCGAATGCGAGTGGGACCCGAGATTCGACATCAGATGGCATTATTGGCATTCTGTTGATTTGCCGCTGTGAAAGACAGCCTGTTGTTAATTGTAGTCATTTCGACCTTATACGTTGGATTATCGTAAGCGGCAAGATCAGGTGCGCCCTCGGGTCTCCGGAACATGAGATGACTCCAAGCAAAACCGAATCCTGCGAGGGTTAGCAAACCTATACCAAACGGTTTAAGACATATTTGATAAATAAGAGTATGTTTATTAAGGAGCAGCTTTCATTCTTGTGATTGTTGATTATGTTCCTGCATGTTTACTGAAAGTATTCAACGCTTTTCCTATATATATATATATATATATATATATATATACAATTTTTTGTTAGTATAATAACAACGTATATAATATATATTCGAATAGTAAAGAAATAGAGCTCACCTAAAACGACAAGGACAAGGAGAGCTGTTTGGAGGGTTCTTTTAGCATTCTCATGGTGACTGCTTCGCGCGATGTCCGGTGTGCGCAGCTCGAGCATGTCCGATGTTGCAGATTTACCGTTTGTGAGGTAGGCCTCGAGCCATACCTGAAATAAGTTTAAAACGTTGTAAGTTTGCTGAAGATGTGTAATAGCATTATTACATCATGTATTACATAAAAAAGTTATACTTAGAGGTGGGCTGTATATTGCTATTGTTGTTTTTAAAAAGAGTCGAGTCCTTCCGAAAAGCACTATATTTATGAGACAAGGACCTTGAGGATTAGCCTTATTCGACAAACAAACGATTAAATGGTTCTAAGCCATCTTGGAAAATTAGGTCCAGCTACCATGGAAAAACTAAAACTATAAATTATTGAGTCACGTGTAATAGGGTCGTGTAACAGGAGGTGTAATAGGGCGTGCGTCAGAATCAATGTTATCAGGATGATATTATTATTATTATTATTATTATTATTATTATTATTATTATTATTATTATTATTATTATTATTACATGACATGACTTATGTTTTCGATTATAGAAACTGAGAATGGATAGAACGTGGGAACGTCTTTGTACTGATTATGCGCTAGGATAAGAAAGCCAACCTTATAAGTTGTGGCCGGGTGAAGTCCATCGAGACTTATTTTGGCTTCTTCAAGTTTCTGGTAAATCCCCACGGGCTCTGATTGGAGAGCTGATACGTGTAAAAGGTGTACAAGTTGAATGAATTTAGAGATGGGAGTAGGTATGCCTTGTAGAAGGATAATGGCTGCCTCCGAACTAACGTGTTCTGGTGAAAGTTGGATCTAAAGGTACAAAGACACAGACAGAATTTTCAGAGTCAATACCTGCTCACTTTAGTTGAATGTAATCAAACAAATAATTTGTAATTGAAACATATAGAACTTTATACCAATGAATGCTCACTGAAATCAAGTTTGCATAAAAAGAGCTAGTCTAGGAACTTAAAGCTAACCCTAATGTATTTTGTTGATATTTACTTTTAGGATATAATATATGCAACTAACCTTAAATGAGAACGTGTCGTTCGGGGTGAGAATTTCGGCGGGTTTTTCGGACACAATTCTTGCGTTGGTCTTAGAGACAAACTCAAGGTCAACTGTGTACTTTGTATTTGCCTGAATTTTTTCTAGTTCGTAACTACTTATATCGCGATGAAGCACCTCGCTGGATTCCCATAAGCCTAAAGGCCTGTTGGCTTGTTTGTACTTAACTTTGAGGCCATCCACCATGTTTTTTTCCTCAGGTGTCAACGGACGCCATTGCACGCGAATGACTGAGTCCTTCGCAAACAGCTCCAGCTTCATATCAAGTGAGACAATGGATAGCGCCACTGAACAATTACACATAAGGTATACGTACAAAATCTTATTATATAAATTAAATGAAAACTCGTTAAAGGTTCAGCTAGTGTTAACAAAAGCTTGAAACATCTATGCTAATGCCTTTCTTAGTACAGGCTTGATATATTATACAAGTTATAGTGTAACTTAAATTCTGTAACATTATTTTGCACATAAATGCAATTGAGTATATATATATATATATGGACTTTATAAAAAAAAAAAATTAAGCATCCGAAGGAGAAGAGATAAGTGCTAATAAGAAGCTGATTACCATCAGGGGTTTCCATTGAGAGGATGGTGCTTCGAGGATGGTCGCGCATTGAATCAATATCGACGAGCACTTGGAAAACGTAGTTCGTTTTGGGCTTGAGCCCGTGTACAAGAAATTCGAGGTCGGCCTGTTCGAAAATCTTTCCGGGACGAATAAACCTCTGTACCTCCCAATCATCACGGTCCTTTTGTCGCTCTGAAGTATAGTACACCTATTCACATTTTTGGTCGACGATAATAAATGATACAAAGAAATCAATGCATCTGGCAGTACTGATAGTAAGTTTGTTTTATGGGCTGTTTGTTCTATTGAAGGCTGCATGAGTTGTACGGCGTAGTGTGGTAGTTTGTAGTCTGGCGATCGTGCCGGCCTGCCCCCAAGTCTTCTCACCCGGTAAGGAGCCAATTCATTATTTGCGTAAGAAACCTTCATTGTGATATACAATATGTGGTTTAGTAGTATATGTGCCCATTATAAATAATAATTGCATAATTGGATATACATTTGACTACAAATAATGCGAAATTAATCGATTCATTGCAGTTTTCAATTGATGTTTTTTTTTATTCCAGGGCCTCTTATTTGTGCAAAACATATGCTGCAAATATTTTAGAAATGTCAAAACAAACATCATTATTATTAATTAACATTCATAATCTAGATACTAACATACTTTGTCTACAAACCTCAGCACGACCTTTTTGACCAATGAGAATTGTAGGCAATGTGAAACGAACTCGGACAGTCGTAGAGTTTAGTGCAATAACCGAAAAATCGCGAAGCTCGATGTCTGTATTTGGACACATCCAGTGGGTACAACATGCATCGTCTGGTAGGTACCCTCGATAAGCCAGAGATAAAGGACATGGCAATGTTGGCGGTGGAATGCTATTCGCTGGTTGGCATCGATCCTCACATGTAACCGCGCCATTTACGCACACGCAACGCTGGTCGCAACGTTCAAGGAGACGCTGCGGAATCTGCTGGAAGTTTCGGAACTTCTCACCATTGTGCAAACACGAATCATCTGCAAGGTCGTGGTTTACCAAAAATCACATAACTTGCTTGAAGGTGTTAGATATTGTTAGGTTAGGCAAACCTAGCGGTGCCATTGCTAAATGTCGGCTGATGGTCAGCACTAAAAAAAAAATTATGTGCAATTATGCAAACAACTACAAAAATTGCGAACAATAAAACATACCTACTATTAATGAATACACTACGCTGCACATCAATCAATGGCCAGCATCGATCAAAAGCGTATGAATAATCAGCAAACACCGCCACAAGTTATTTTAAAACTATCAGAACTTATCAGTGTTTTTATTACGATATTCAGTAGTGTTCTCTTACCACTTTTACATTTAATTTGAGGGCAGCAGTTAGGAGGTTTCGGCACGAATCCATTATCGATAGAGTCTACGGTCGAACATTCGACATAATGGCGACATTCCAATGGACGACATAAAGGCTTTCCGTTTACCTGACAGGTGCATATTTCTTGACAGTCATGAAAGAATGTCTCACCCACCTGTTTTAGAATGAAACAAGTTTACGATTGTTAATTTCTCAAGGTTTTTGCACCATGGTTAGCGTGTGGGATATTTGTTGCTTACAAAGCCCATATGGAGAATTCTTTACTATTAAACTCAACAAGATACGTAGTTGAAACTAAGTGGATTTGATTTACGCCCTTACCATTTCGGACCATTTCACGACAGCCACTTAATTAGCAGTTCTGCGTCGTGAAACAAGAGGTCATTAAATAAAATCCAAGGTAAAACAACCTACATTTTTATTGAAAGCGCAGCAACGATTTATTAAATACTAAAATGTGTGAAGGATAAAGTGTTGTGGATGCTTGCTTTTTTTAAGGGGAACAAGTAGTTTCAACATCCTCTTGCTTCATAGAGTTACGTGTAAGGAGAAGGTACCTTGTGTTGTTGTCCGTTGCGAGCCACGCACGTGACATTAAATTCTGGGAAAGTAAATTTTGTTCTATCTGGAGGCAGATTTTTTCCGTTGATTGAACTATCGTGCTCCGAGTTATCAGTGAGATCGCAAACAGGTACCTTGCAACAAATGTCGTCTGGAGAATCTTCAAATCTGCAGTGCTGGTAACCGATTATGTCCATATAATCCTGCATTATTGTACAAGAAAAATTGACATTTAAATAATGTAGCTTTGCATTCTGTTGCACATGGAGTTAGTCTACCTTCTTAATCGCCATGTTTAAATCTATGTTGATTTTGTTGCTAGAAGTCAAGGAGACATCTATTTGAAAGCCTTAGACCACTATCGTATCATTATCGTGGTGAATTTGTTAGTAACTTGGTATTTTTTCGGATCTCCATAGAACTATACAAAAGTTTCACCTAAGTGTGGTTGGTTGTGTGTATGTGTCTTTGGTTTATATGAACAAGATTTCTTCTTATTTTTTACTTGTCCACCACATAACACCATTGGACGGGTACGCGCGTTTCATCAGTTGCACTATTTTACCGAAGTCTATACAGTACGATCATAGTACCAAATGTTTTACTGACCTTACATCTTTTATGGCATTCAACTACACCTGCTGGTTCACAAACACACTTTTCCTCGCAACCGAGATCAAAGTGCTGGCCTATTTCGTAAGTACGGTTATTATGTGTACACCCTTTGATGAATCCTCGAGCAAGTCTTGGAGGGGTTTGCACTCGTACCGAATTGCTGTTTGCCTTGGCGACTACTACTTTAAATATGTAAATTTTGTTTGCTTCGAGCCCAGGAACGTCGAGTAAGTATCCATCTGAATGGTTCAGCTGTACAAATAGTAAGAAGCGAAATATTAATTACGATGTAAAGCATGGAAATTTGTAGGCACATGAGCCAAGCAAATACAAAAAACCATCGGAATGTTCCAAGTAGCATGATAATATTTTATGCAACCGTTTGCAATTGCTACCCACCAAAATTCACAACATTTTGCAATATCTATACTATATTTCTGAAACAAAACTTGAGGGTGGTGGTGTACGTTTTAATTAATTTTACTAGATTGCTAGTGAAATTAGTTGTTTTATTTCACAAGGGTTAGAGTGTCTATTCTATCCATGTTTCATATTTATATCCATATTAAAATGTATATCACGAATGAGATTAATTAGTAGGTCAAATGTTTACGCTACTAGGGGCTGAAAATAGTTGATATAAAGTACCTTGTATTCCCTTTTGACCCACGTGTTATTGCTGTCGGATTGCAGCTTGAACCAAACTTGCGCAGTCGATGGTTGCTCGCTTAATCTGACAACGAATCCCAGCGCCACCCGAGTTGCGTTCAGTATCTTTACTTGTTCCAATATCAGTTGAAGACCTTTAAAGCACATACACATAGATAAAAATGTCACAATGAGGAAAAAGGCACAATGAGAATGCATTTGCACACCTTAGTCTTGTAATAGTGAATTATGCGGTTGTTTACAATGGGCAAAAACTTTGCATTAAATTTGTTGTTACCTTCGGCATCTTTTAGTGGTGTTACTGCAAGTTGTTCCGAGCAGCTAAGAATTTTACAGCACGAGTCGGCAGGGTGCGGAATAAGTATGCAAGCAGTTTCGTCAGGATCTCCTATTTCCTGGTGGCAACGTGATTCACATCGAACGTCACCTCCATCTGAACACGAACATCGAGACTCGCAGCCATCGTCGAACTCTTCATAAAGCTTGTATCGGCGTCCTAGTTGTATAACGACATAAAATGAGAATGAAGTAGTAATTGACCTTGATTCAGTTCAATGAACAGACCTGGTTGAGCCCATTTGAGATATATTCCAGTGACGGAGCCAACTTATTTCTCTCAGTGAAGCGGTGACTGGAATAGAAACGGTTTTTTCGGTCGATATCCAAAGAGAAAAAGCGATTCGGAGATTGGACTTGATATTTAAATTTACAATAACCGAGCTGTTTTATGTGAAAGAACATGTCATTGGACTATAAAGGCAATCATGTTCAAAAAATCATGTTTACGTAATCAATCGCTTCTCTAGTTCTCTAGTTATTTTATATAAATATATCAACCGTTTTGACTAGCACTCTCCCTGATAAGAAAAAGGTCACAGTCAAGCACCGTTGGAGTTAGCAACATTATACGAAAGAAAGGCTGCGTTCATGTGGCAGTGGTAGTATATAGGCTGGGACGGTCTCTAGTTTTTATAGACTATAGAGACGGAAAAAGCTTGCGTTCATGTAGCAGTGGTAGTATATAGACCGGGACGGTCTCTAGTTTTTATAGACTATAGAGAAATAAGACAATACTTGTATGAATGACCTATGTGACATTGACCTTGTTGAAAGCTACCCCATAGTTTGACAGATAAGAGAATGTCACTTCGCTGCATTCATTTGAGAGAAACGGTACGCCTAATGACCTCAAAAATTCACGCCACGAAAGTAACGTTGTTTACTGCCGAACGGAGTTTTATGCCACAAAAAATTTAGTGTCGGCCTAAAGCATCGCGTATAGCAATATCTGCACCCAATCGTCTTTAACACGCCGTTTATTCTGATTAGATAGTTGTTTTTGCATAAAGTTTATAGTGTAATGGCAATGAAAAATAGTAGTCGTTCGTGACAATTATTCGAATATAACCTACGACGGTTCATTGCTGCGATGGTTGTTGAGCTATGCTGATTACCTACCATTATACTCGCAACCTTGGAATGGTTGGACGGCTCTCAAAGTAGCGGCATACGCTGACGTGAAATTGTTGTGGTCTTTGCCTTTGAGTAGGTGAGGATGTTCACAGGCGAGAATATTACAGCAAGAATCTTCAGGGTCCTGAATAATGTGGCAATTGACGGGAGTTCGCGAGGGCAGAGTGGGGCACCTTTGACGGCACTCGATTTCGAAGCGATCGCTACAATGGCATCGAAAGGAGCAGCCATCCTCAAACTCCTCACCGACTGGATAGCGTCTGCGTTAGATGGACATATTAACAATAAAATAAAAATAATATAATTGTAATTAACGTGACATTTTTACCTATGTATAATCGTCTAATACTGGACGTAGGATACCATAGAATTGTAAATTATCTAATTTACAGCATACTTTATCAGAATTTTTCATATTTCATATTTCATATTTCAAACTCATTAAGATTCAGCTAACAATTAGAGACATGCCCATAATACGGTCATTAATAATAATTGCTTTCAGTTCAAAAGAACCGTGGTTGTCCTGTATCTATTTACTTCTCAGTATTTTTGCTTGTTAAATAAACTTATATTGTGTATATTATAAAAACCAGGCTCTGCATTTAGTAATTTTGAATACCGTTGAGCTTTTACTACTATTTCATCCCGGCAATGAACAGTCAGAGAATAGATTTTCACACTCACTTTTTCTTATAAGAGCATACGCCAGGATCGATAGGAGCTAAGTTTCGAGAAAACTTGGCACATCCTAGGCGGTTGTCCAATGGGTCCCCAGAATAACCCTTTAGGCATTCGCAAGAGGCGTTTTTATGAGCAAGAAGGCAGAAGCTGTTAGGTCCACAAGATAATAAAGCGCACTCATCTAAAATGTAAAAAAGAACTTATTAATTAACATGAATATACTAATATATATATTATTTGAATATGAAGCACATTCCTCTGTGCGTCTGTTTTATCACTAATTTGTCTTAAGAAATTGTGCAGAATAATTAAAACCTAACTACAGAATAATAATAAAGATTGTCATTATATTAAGAAAGCATTTTTCGAACAGACAGATCAAACACCAAATATACGTCAAGCATACCGAGTTGATATCAACCTTACGTTATCAACGTTACGCACCTGCCTTCGGCTCTGGCAAAGGTGTAGCACATACGGATCTGCCGCACACTTCACTATAACAGCACTTTCCCTCTCCCTGGCAATTCAGATCGGTACTACACTCACGTAAGCATCCCCCAGTTGTCACCTTTACGGAATTGTGCAATGGAAAATAGTTCGCATGTAATACTCGCATACCTCATTCAATAATTTAATTGTAAATCTTTTTCTGCCAATTATTCGTAGCAACCAATTTATAGCATATATTACAGTGTGCGTGGCCACACTCTTTGCCATCGTCTACGTACAAACAAACGTGTTACAGAGAAAGGTTTTTACATTGAAAACTAAAGACGTTGACCTGGTCAAGTTTTAAAAGAAACTGAAA
>MNPL01001690.1:0-31047 GCA_002081605.1 Tropilaelaps mercedesae
ATATATATGTATATGTATATATATATATATATATATATATATATATTTATATATATATATCGCCTGTAGACTCCTTCAAATAGACGGAATCCAAAACTACTTACTGTAGTTGGGAATTAAGAGGCGCGACTACATCTCGTTGGTGGCCGTTATCATCGGTGACGAGCGGAGAGGATGAGTGAAGCGAGTTTAAGAATGTTCTGTCCAGTTTTAAGTCCAACTAACACAATTCAAGGCGTTTCGGACTATAAAATGATTAAATGCGAATACTCATACAACGCCAGCCTCAACCCAGTGAGACGTCAACACGAAACGACTTTCAAAGGATGCCAAAAGATAGATACATATCGGATATCTTGACCACCAACGAACACTGACGTACAAAAGGCTTGTAATGATCTGATTGCGCTGCTAAGCCCTACCAAACAGTGAATATTGGCCTACAAGGTGCACAAAATGCGTGTACAAAATAGCTCATATTAAAAAACGATATTATTATTATTGTTTTTAGAGCACGCTTAACGCGAGTAAAACACAAGAATACGATTAGACACCGATATAGTGTATTGAAAATTACCTGTTGCATGCCACATACCTTAACGAGCATCAATATAATCTACTTTTTATCTTCTATTCAAATTTACGAAATTTCCACAGTTCTTTAGGGTTTGTCGAGACATTCTAAAAGCTTTCGGAAAGGTCAACGTAGTTGTCCTCTTAGCATCAAACGAGCGTACATGAGGCGTTGCTGTATGTGGCCAAATTTAGGCCAGCAATTAATACAAAAATGACGTTTGCAACGACTATTCTTGAGGCTGGTAGTACCTTTTATAGTTAATTCCAACTGTCCCTAATGCGTTCAAAATGTGCAAAGGGCTATTACATTATCGAAAACGAGTAAGGATATTATAGTCTTCTCTTTTATTGCCAAATATCTCATAAAGACATGATAATTCAAGAATAGCCATGTAGTATTGGCTATTTGCTATGTCTGGTTCCTCGGCATCTGTAGACTTGAGGTGGCTGTTGCCTGTTCAATGCGACATTTTGGTAACGTGAACAGGGGTCAACGGCAGCTGGTTGTGCATTTACCTGAAGATCGACTATTTCACGATTGATCTAGTATTAGATCAGCGGAACTCTCTGAATATCATCTTAAATCTAGTTATTTGTTTCGTATATGACGTATCAACTTTATATGAACCTCCGGCGCGTCGTCAGAAGTGCAACTTGCCGCGGATAGCGCAATTACTAAAATTACGCAAGTACTCCTTCTCTGCGACAACAAAATTATTAGTGATATTTGCTATTAGCAAATGCTATTAGTTCAGCAGTTTTGTAGAGTGATACCACGAAATGAAGGAAATGTTTGTGGCCATAATAACAATTTGGGGTCTTGCGCTCATGTATTTCGCATGCACGAAAGCGCTCCATGTGATGCAGTTCGATCGTATATTCCGCCAAAAATCATAAATTTCTCGAATGATATTACGCAATACATTTAGGTTTAATAGCACCACTTTTGTACAACGGTGTTAAAAAACAGTTTTTAGGGTTGAAGGTAAAAAGCGATTCTGACATGCACACAGATACCACCTGATTCGACCCCAATGAAGAAAAAAACGGCTGGTAAAATTTGGAGGACTAAATGGAAAGTTATTCTAAACGGAAAGGCAAATATGACTTCAACACCTTGTCCGGGCATTTTTGTCAAATACGTTCGCTCGCTTATTCGTTCTGCCGTTCTTAACTGAAAAATGGTATTTTTATTAAACAACACTTGCCGAAGGCAGACGTAAGGCTAACATTTAATGTAATAAAGAGGATATTCGCTAGACAAAAGTTCAGATAACACCGACGCTCACTCAATGAAAGACACTTAGAATGTCAGTGTTTGTTCAATCCCGAATATTTGGGTTATGAAATGTAAAAAGCAAAAAGTCTTCTCCATTTCTGGACGCTTGAATGAAACAAGTTGTCAGGGGATTAACTTATCTTGTTAATTCAATTAAAGTTGTTAAAGATAGATGCTGTCAATTTTAAGAATGGGTCGTTGTTTCTCAAAGAATGCACTAAATTTGTGTTTCTAGGTTGAGAAGATCATCGGTAATATACCACGCTGGCGAAGATGTTTTTTTGTATTACAGAGCTGGCGAAGATTCTTGTATTCCGCTGGCCTTTCAACTTTTCATCGGCAGCAAACAAATCATCAGGTTCCTTATTGTTATACAGAGCTCGGGATTTCACAACCATGCGTTTGTGTACCGTTTGTGCAAAATATGACCTTATTACTGATTTTAACGTAAATAATGAATGCTTCAGTGTATTTTCGTACAAGGCTTACTTCAGCCCCAATGTAAGAGTAAATAAACCGCTCATATATCTAATACAAGTTTTGTTTCTGTGTTAGCTTAAATTTGACTTAGAAATCATATATGTATAATCTCAGAACAGATTTTATCGTTGAGAATCCTTCATTCGTTTGAAACACGCTTCATTTATGATATTCTGCATGGCACAACATGTTAATGGATCCCCTTCTGGGCATCAACGGCATTATTAGCCTCTTTTGCCATACCTAAGACTAGTCACTACTTCAATACATAAACACGCATTGAACCTAAATACGTATATTTGTGCGTAATTCCGAAGAAAAGCGCACAGGGCTAAATATAACTTTGATCTTTTGGCTATGTCTACATATATTCTTCAAGAATGTCTCGCGATTACGATGTCACCAAAATGAAGAAATCAGTTTAGAAGGTATGCGCTTCGAAAAGAAGCCGAACAAACGGGAGTGGGTAAGCAACCCGCCATTTCGACTTCGAAATGCCCTGACTTTTCGGTCAACCAACTTCGAAGCGTAAAATTATATCATAAAACTGGTTTCAAACTGTAAATCTTAGCATAAAAGCGAAACATTTTTCAACCTTCAGATTTTATTAGAGTTGCTCCAGGTGCAAGTGTTTGATCGGAATTTTCTCCCTATCTACCACCCGTGTCCACGAATCGGTGTAATTAAACCAGCCAGCACAACTTTAGTTATCAGAATTTGTGCGGAATTTTACAACGTCATTAATCAAACGGAGGGCTATCGTTTAAGCGAAATGTTTTGAGTATAGACCATCTTGGAACCTCGATCGCTTCTTAATAGCATCTACCCGGCGGCAATAGGTAGCCGCCTTTCTTAGATAAACAATGTTCATCCGAATACCCTGCAAACGTAACACGGCTAAACAGCTATTTGAGCTTCACCTTTTCCGAGTGAGAGATTTGAGAGAATATGGACGAGTATTGTTTGTAGACAATATTTTGGCATATCTGGTCGTGAGGTCAGTTTTGTATTTTTTGCGACTATGTTTGAAATCAAATCCCTCAAACATTCTAACGAAAACTAACTTAAAACTGCACTCGCTTGCAAGAGTTATGCAAGAGTTCCTTATGGCCTCAATATGTATTCTTATACTTTTTTGCTAAACTAAATGGTTTTAAAGTTGGTTCAGCAGCGCTGTTCATACTTCAGGAAGAAGACAAAAAGGTTTTAAATTAACACGAAGAGTACGCGGTGTAGCGCAAAAGTTGTAAAAACCTCATTTGATCTAAGCGAACAGCTTTTCGAAAATTAATATTATTTTTTATCTAGGTATTATTTTGTATTCAAGAGAACTCAAAAGGCGAGATGTTTTCCATAGGGGATTATTCGGTCAAGTTGAAAACGCATATTTTCCAAACCAATTCCCCATGGTCTGGTTTTAATGGCATTGCAGTCGCGATACATTCCTCTGCGCCAGACACAAAAACCAATGAACTTGGTTCAAAATTATTGTATACGTGACTCATTTTGATTTATAAAAAGAGCACACATGTTTGTGTAATTTCTGTCTTTTGCTTTCTATATATATATATATATATATAAAACTGTAAGAGGTCAATACAACTGGCACAATAAGTCCATCAGAGCAATACGGTTGTAAATAGCGATATAGGTATATATAAATATGCGTGTACGGTTGCAACACCATTGTTTGAACGTTTGTGGCCTATACAGCAGCGGTTTGTTGGCACGCAGGGGCAGAATACATAACAGTTTTGGCGTAGTGGAGGTAACTACAGAGATTAGTCGCATAAACAAATTGCTAATTTTGGTTTCCGTATTAAAGAACAGGTGAGCCAACTAAAAAAGACTAGTAGCATTCATTTATCTTCTGTATTGAAGCGCTTTCCATCCAGCTACCGGTCATATACCAATGCTGAATGTCGTTCTTCCTCAACGAAATGTCTATTGTCTTTTACCTAACGAAACACGTTACACCTTCCATTAATCGAGAAGCATGCTGTGTATAACGCATTTGACCTGACTCGAGTTAAAAACACTAATCTGCCATCCCATATATAGTCCCCTATATTCGTTTAAAATCACGTACGTTTTCTCTCAAAATAGCCTATTCCAACATAGTATTCCAGTGGCTACAGTAAGCCGCTTCGTTTCCGGGCAGTCGAGTTAAAATAACGCACCCTAAGACAATTCATAGCGCTGGAAAACCACGAATACGGGATGCGAAAAGATAACTGCAGCCGTAGGCCATAAGTCATATGCTACATCCCTGTCACTCTCTGTAAGTAAAAGCCATAAGAAGATTTGCGATTTAAAGTCAACAGCCAAGGCTTCTTCGGACGGAGCTATCGAAGAGAGAAAAATAGCGTTGGCCAAAGCTAAGAAGAACAGATATATCAGTGTTTACGTTTTTGAATCATACATAACGCAACCCAAATCGAAATTTAAAAGTCAAGATGTGTTAGCAGCACACGTAGCATATGCTGCGTTGTACGCAGTAACGCTATTAAAATCTATGGATTTTATACACACAGGAAAAACTGTATTTTCCAAAATACATTAACAAAGTGATATTAGCATTAAACAATAGTCGCACCTTCTGAAATACACCATTTTTCACTTCTGCCACACTTCCCTCACGATTCCACACTCACGTCCCATTTAGAAACCCTCGGTGAAAAGACAAACGGCGATAATGCCATTTATTGAAGCAGCGAACCACGCCACACCACTTTACATTCATCTCCTCGACCCCAGAAGCTCCATCGGGCTTCATCTGATACTACGATATGTACCTCCAATTCAAAGTTTCTATGATACTGACATTACTATTTGTTTTACCTGCGCTATAAGGATCGGCTGGCTTGTAACCTTAAGGTCATTCTAAATCTCAACATATTCGGCTCTCTTGAACTGTACATACCTTATATTTTTCCGGAATATTTGAAATTTCGTCCAACATAATTTTGACGCAAAGGTACATTAGCCCAGATTCGAGCCCAGCCGTACACTTTTTCGTCCATTGAAAAGCAGACAGATTGTGATCAAGAGGAATACTAGGTGACTTTTTTGCTGATCAGCGGAGCTTCTGAAGCAGACGTAAAGCTGTTCCTGCATGCACGAAAATGTTGAGCTCGGTGGCTTGGTATACTCGCGTGCGCCTTGCAATCGGATGTAGGTGCGGGTTCGAGTTCCGTCATTGCACATCTACATTTATGGGGCCCGTCTTACGAAGTATACAAAAAGGGCTACCATGGACGTTAAATATCGGTTGATGGTCAACCCTAAAAATAATATATACCTGAAGACAGCCCGCTGGATTCTTGAGTGCATTATACTACTTATGCGTTACGTCGTAACTTCTGGTTCCGGGTTGACCATTAGCAAATTTTGAATGTCCACACTAACGTATCTGTAAATCCGGACCCTATGAAAAAGGAAATGATGATGGCACCAGGGTCAAGCTGTTTCATTTGCCTTATCATGTTTGAAGTATACCAAACCTGGATCCGTAATGTTAAAAATAAGTTGAGATGTATTAGCCTAATGCAATGTCGCGACATTAAACCCAGCTGTCGATACATTATTTCCTTCTCAGTTTCTCTGCAACATCTCTTTTTGTTCTTTCAGTGCAATGCCATTGGTGCTATTCCAGAACCAGATGCTGAGATTACTCAAAGCGTCACCTCTGTCGTTACGTTAGCCAGGATTTGACGATATTGAATCCCTAAGACAAAGTCATCATTCATTGTATGGTTTATCTGCGAAAACTAGTTAGCAGTATAGGGACTTTGAATTTCGTGAAAACGAAAACCAACTTGGATCGTCTAGCGCAAACGATGTAGTAATACTATTTTGTTTAACATTGCTCCGCTGGCAGAGATACATTGGCCGACGCAATTAACGGTGACATGGTATGAACTCTGTCGGCTCTATCAACAGTACGCCAGTAAGTACCTTTCGATTCCGCTGGTAAGCTCAGTCGCGCAGAAAAATGCAAATAAAGCAGCGAATCCCGTTAGGCTTTCGGGGGAATAGAAGAGTAGGGCTATGATAAACATGGCTGGATGACACACGAGTGAATTTTTACGCCTCCGTTGTAGACGCCACAGTGACAGACAGATACAAAAGAACTACACAGGAGACGAAATTTCCAGGCGTCCACCACCGACCGCATTTATGTAAGAGAGAAAAAGTTAGAGACTAAGTGAAATAGCTACCAATGGAGAACGGAAGGAGGTGGGCTAGCAGTCTGTGCACAGAAGGTCTACGAAGTGTAGTTGTGCACTTTGGACTGGTTGAAGTAATGTGAGAGCAGCCGCAAGATTAGCGCAGAAATAGTCTTCAAAGAGTGTAGCTTTAAATCATATATAGGGACACTTGCATGATACGGACTTATTATTGTGATCCACGTTTATCTTCACAGATGCGGAGGGCACATAAAGCAAAATTCTTTTATTATTTTATTTTCTCTTTTTCTCCAATCTGGTACTGGACACATTGAGTCTCTGGCGCGAAAAAATCTAGAGGCTTTATACAGAAAGTTTCTCCTAGAGAGCATTGTCGTTCAATTTAGGCTTGCGCGAGAGGAAAATTATAGGAAATGACACCTCGTAATATTGATCTCGGTTGAGGTAAGCAAATAGAGAAAGAATACAGTAATGCGCTGGGGTGCAATTCTAGAATAGAGAAGAGTAGGTGATATACTTGCGTCGGTTAAATGGTTTAAAGAATTGTAAATATGCACATCTTGTTCATCCGCGCCGCAGCAACTTCTCAGTAAGAGCATGAATAGCTTTCACCGAGATGTCTAATAAACGTTTGTTACGGAAAGTTTCTCCTATAAAGCGTTGTCGTTTCACTCGAGCTTGCATAAGAAAAAATCATAAGAACTAAAACTTGGTAGTATTGATGTTGGCTGAGGCACACTGCCAAATAAAGTATACAGTAGTGTACGGAGGTGTAATTCTAAATATAGAGAAGGGACGCAGATATATTTATGTGAATGGGTAAGTAAATTATAGATATGAGCAAACAGATAGTGCTTCCAAATGAATATCAGGTAGACATTGTTCTTCTGAACTACAACAACTTCTCAGCAAAAGCACGAATAGCTTCCATCGAGATGTCTAATAAAGATTTGCCCAGCTTTAGCTTACGTAGGCAGAAACTGTTTTGCAATGAACTGTCGTTGCTTCTTATAAGACGCCTGCCATGAGGCCGGCGGAGTATGTCCGTCAAGCGTATCGATTTTTGTTACTACCTTTCATAGCTCAGTACCACTACGTTTTTGTATTAATAATTACTTAGTACATGAGGCTGTTCTGTCCGGACCTGTGGCTACCTCAGTCGTGCTGTCACCTCCATTATAGATCAGTTTCTATTTAATTTAACAATTCACCAACTTACCTAATTTCGCCTGTGGCTATAGACATTACAGCAATTATGCATATATAGAAACTAATTACCTTATTAGCACTCGACCTAATTCTCCGCAAATGAATTTTTTAACTACGCATGCAAACGTCTTACTTGATATGAGTTCCCAAGTTCTCTGTTGGGCTGTGTTTCAAAGCAAAAGACAGGAAAGCCATATTAGATCAAACCTTTGTATTCGTTTGCAGTGAACACATCAAGGAAAGGCAGGTGTTACTCACAATGATAAGAAGTCCAGTCGAACTCTTTGACTTGATGCACTCGCGTGAGCCTCACGACCGGACTAGACACGTAGGTGCACGGGTTCGATACCCGCCTTTGCATAATTACATTTATATGGGATCTGTCTTACGAAATAATGGAATAAGCGTACCGTGGGCGTTAAATGTTGGCTGATGGTTAGCCCTCAAAATATTGACAACAAGTCTAAACAATTCAAAGGCTCTCACAGCCTTCTCCAGCTCAGCAGGACAAATGCTTGATATCAACTGATTGCCATGATTTGACGCTGCCAATTACAACTGCCTGTCTTCTGTCGTTTCTACGGCTGTGAACGAAACGAGCTGACGGCAGCCGACGAACAGCAAAGGCCGAGCATTTAAAGCAATTGAAGGCGGCCACAACATCCAGCATCACTCCAAGACAAAGTTCGCCGTCCTCTGT
Source organism: Tropilaelaps mercedesae (assembly GCA_002081605.1). NCBI lineage: Eukaryota > Metazoa > Arthropoda > Arachnida > Mesostigmata > Laelapidae > Tropilaelaps > Tropilaelaps mercedesae. The sequence goes on from MNPL01001690.1 coordinate 8,435, forward strand.
TACGTTAGTGATTCCCTGCCAGCGATAGGTAAGGGTGAACTCAATGGAGCGGGACCACCGAAAACCAAACTGGTATAATAATATAGGGCTGATTATCAGCCAACATTAAGCCTCGCAGTAATGCATTTTGCACTGCTTCGAAAAGCGGATTTCATAAACCTAAAGCTGCAATAACGAGGATCGAACCGCGCACTTGCGTCCAGTCGCAATGCGCACGCGAATGCACCAAGCCACCAAGATTGGTGACCAGATTAACATCCTGAAAAGAAACCCGCCGGATCAAGACCTCACTTGGATAAAACTGACTTCATTTTGAGTAATTCTTTCGCTGTACTGACAGTTTTTACTGTATCATTACGATAACACGTTCAGACATCTTACTTGTAATCGATTGAGTAGAAAATAAAATAATTCCAACAGCGGATTCTATCCCTATCATTACGAAAGCGTCGGATATGGTCCTTCCAAGTCTTGCGTAAACGATGCAATAATACCGCCATATCTAACATTGCTGCCCTGGCAGAGATGCATTGGCCGACGCGACTAACGGAGACACGATATGAATTCTGTCGGCCCTATTAACAGTACGCCAGTAACTACTTTTCTATTCCGCTGGTAAGCTCAGCCACGCGGAAGAGTGTCAACTACACCAGCGAATCCTGTTAGTCGTTGAAGCGAATAGAGGAGTGGGGCGATGATAAACATGACGTATGAATGAATTTTTGCGTCCCCCGTTGTGGGCGACTTCAACGATCACAGTGACAGGCAGAGCCAACAGAAAAAAACAGGAGACACCGTTTTTAGGCGGCCACTACCGCCCATTGACACAGTCAGTAAGAATAAGAAAGCTGTGTATGTGAACGTAAGAGAAAAAGAGTCAGCGATTAAGTGAAAAAGCTACCAATGGAGAACAGGATGGGGGTGGGCTAGCAGTTTGTGCAAGTCACAGAAGGTCTATGACGTGCAGTTGTTTACTTTGAGCCTATTGAAGTAATGTGAGAGCAGCTGCAAGATTAAAGACAAAGGGAGTTTTAGATCGTATATAAGGACATTGCATAATACGAACTTATCGTTGTGTTGGTTCCGTGATTACCTTCCACAGGTGCTGAAGCACATAAAGCCAGATTCAATTATTGATCTATGTACTGTTGTACTGTACAACGTGGTACTGGACAAATTGGGTCTCCACCGTGAAAAAAGTTAGGGGCTTTTTACGAAAAGTTTCTCTTTATAAAGCGTTGTCGTTTCATTTGAGCTTGCGTAAGAAAAAAATTATAAGAACTAGAACTTGGTAGTATTGGTGTTGGCTAAGGCACGCTGCCAGATAAAGAATTCAGTAATGTACGGAGATATAATTCTAAATATAAAGACTAGACGCAGATATGTTTGTGTGAATGGGTAAATGAATCATAGATACGATCAAACAAATGGTGCTTCCACATTAATATCAGGCAGACATTGTTCTTCTTCTGAATTGCAACAACTTCTCAGCAAAAGCATGAATAGCTCCCATCCCGAGGTGTCTAATAAAGATTTTCTTAGCTTTAGCTTATGTAGGTAGAAACTGTTTTGCAATAAACTGTCGTTGCCTCTTATGAGACGCCTGCCATGGGGCCAGTGGAGTATGGCCGTCAAGCCTGTCGATTTTTATCACTAACTCTTGTAGCTGCAGTACAACTAGGCGTCTGTTCTAGCCATTCTTGATATATGACTCTATATTGCTTCGAGAGACGGCTCCCGCAGTTGTGCTCGCATCTCGATGATAAATGAATCTCTTATAGTTTAATAATTTATCAATTTATTTAATGTAGCCTATGTCAAACTTGGGTATAGAACAGTACATCCTAGAATAACAAGCACGTATTTGATGTATTTTCTGGTTTTAACATTTGTTGATTCATACACGCCTGCTTTATTTACTTCAAATACACATAGTACGTGTACACACACGTACTATGTGTATTTATTCACGTGTATAGATACGATCCGCCACGAGTGGAGAGCCTCGTGAAAATGAAATAACAACAACAATGGATATCATCTTTCCTATCACACCAGCGCCGTATACTGTTCGTTCCACTCCATGGTCCAGCAAACAAACGCTGTTTAATGTGAACGCGTCGCTTCCAACTAAGACGATCCCAGCTATTCGTATACATGGAACCATGGAATCTAAATGAAACCCATTTTAACCCACCACTCCCCGCTTATTTAAATACTTAGACACCAATACTGAATGCCCTCGTAAAAGGCATTGAATATATGCTCGTGGATCTTTAATACGTGCGGCGGATTTTATGATTTCAAAATGCCTACCTGTATTTCTACTGCTTCGCCACAGACTGCTGCAATTGGTTTAAATTGTACGATGAATAGACCAATCGCTCACGTGAACTTAGCCCGTCGTTCTATTATACTGGGGATTTAACCGTGGAAATCTGCATGATGCTACGGTCGATGGACTAAAGTTACCATCTCTCAATAGGTCTTTTAGTGTCACTAACCATGGCACCGAATTTCTTTAGGATCAATTTTAACTTCTGACGAAACAGCTTATCTCTCTCTCATTTTAATGGCTGCTCTCACTGACCCCGGTGGATTGCATGCCCGTTTTCTGCTGTAGAAGTCACAGGCATAATAAATTGAGTAAACTGATTTGTCTTTGGTTTAGGGCGCCGTTTCCTGTGTCAATCGTCTAGTGTGTTAGATAGTGTAACGATTTCGACAAGTCATGTTAGACATGGTGACTGTCGTTCTTTGGCGTAGACTCTGTAGTATTCGACAACACCGGTATTATCTAACGTAACAAATGAAATGTAAGCAACTTTATCTGAAGACCACGCACGATGGCAAAGTGACAGTGTTACATCATCCTCAACAATGGCCTCCAATGGGTGTAGGAAGAAAGCTCTTTTGCGGAATAGGACAAAGCACAGACAAAGTTTAATAGGTTAATTAAAGCTCAATTCCTTGTTAAATTAACTTAGCTTTACGACCCCGTGATAGTGCATCTGTTACGCAGATCCAATGCCGTTATGCGTGTGTACGCGAAGTCATTCAAACAGGTGTTAACAATGGTTCCAATTTTATTATATGCTTTCTTGGTTTACTTTTGAATACGGCAGTTATATTTTGTTCACGTTCTCTAATTGAAGATTAATATTCCCCTGCAAAAAATGCTACTTCCGTTCGAGATTGCACGTGTCGAAACGGACGAACCACTTTGCAGAAGTACATTGACCTGTTGTTAAAGGACGTGGCCAACATACCACTGCCCTCGTTACGAATAAACTAAGCAAAATCAGTCGGTTTGTAACAGCGTAACAGGACGTATGGTTTTGGCATTCACGGGCGACGTTACTGCAAAATCAGAAAAACAGTAGATAAAGCTTTGAGTCACGTTTGGACCAAATGAGAGGTTAACACATACGCAAGCCTACTTTTTTTTGCTACTATTTAGGCTTCCCTTGAACTACGCATGCGTTTTATGGGAATTGATGTATGCGCAGTTGTAGAGTGGGCTTTCGAGACTAAATAACAATCTATCTTTATTTTCCTTCGTTTACTCGGACCCTCGGAAGCAGACGCTCGTAGATATCGAGCACGATTGGTGTTTACAGTTTTCACACGGTCGATTAAGATGGTTTTTAATGAAATCAATGTCACCTGCATGCTCTATATTAAATAATAATATGAAGCGCAAGTCTAGTGTATGTCATGCCAATGTGTGTGACCGTATGTATGCTTGAAGGCTAAAATATATCAAAAACGTATAAATGGGTGGTATTCGAAAGTTGTCAGCAAATATTCTAGAATTCATCAAATTATTTGTGGCTTATAAAGCGGCGAAAGGCTGTAATCGACAGCTTATTGAACTACTTTAAATAATATAAGGCAACGTTTCGTTGAAACTAGAGATAATTGTTACCCACACCAACGACTTTTGACAAAAAAATGTAAATGTCTAAAAGATTCGTTCGACTTATCCATTACGTTGGTTTAAATTACACCTTACTTAAACATTTTCTTGAAAATATTTTAAGAAATGTTAGTTAAGGATTTGGTGCACTGCAGGCACGTCCTTGGCAAATAAATACGGCTCTATATCGCGGCTCACATTTTCGCAGTCAAGAAACCTACAAACTGAATAATTAACACGCAATAATAGAAATACATTTCGATCGGTTAAACTGGAATACTACAATATTCTCCCATAAGGTCACCCGTTGCACATGTTAGCCGGGCATACTGTTTAGGTTGTTGCGTCTCTAGTTCATGTGAATATACTCAGGTTCTGATTAATACAATTGATCTACCTTCGGTAGAATAAAAATGACTTTATAAACTCCAGACTAGCCTCCCAGTAAATGATGTTTTCATAATATCGACACGAGCAATGTGTGGTAGCCTGATTAAAATGCCATACTTAATTCAAGGTAAGCCTACTAAATCTAGAAGCGCTAACACATGCTGCATCAAATGATAAAAAATATTTAAAATAAATTAAGAGAGCTTCTAAACTTATATGTATTTTGGGATTGATGACAGTAGTCTCAATTAGAATAGCATATAATAGGTCGCTCATATGTTTTGAACGTAGATTGAAAGCGCTGTAATTTATTTTCTGATAAGTGTTAGTATAGAATAGAATTATAGTCTAGTATTCTATGCTGCAGCTTCATATTTAATTACTTACAAATTCGATTCATCATTCGTTTCCATAAACTTCTTTGTTACCAAGTCAGCTTGTCTATCGAACTATCGACTCGTCTCCTTGATATCTCAAATTGGCCAGCGATGATCGTGGTCTTCATCTGAAATGTCTAAATTAGTGAAATTACATAAAGCATAGTTGTATCGTTAGATGCAGAGACACTCATTTAGGAACTGATTCTTTTCTAATTTTAAACACATAAACGAACATAAGAAGTTCAATAATACTATTAAATCAGAGTTACTAAGATCGAATAATTTTATTGAGCTACCCCTGCTGTGAGCACCCAAGTTTGCTCATGTCGAATAGCTAAAATACACCGCTAGATTAGTTTAGACAGAGAAATTGCAGGTGCTCGGGTGAGACTCATGTAGATTGGTCCACACGAACCAAAGTCGGTAGGATTCAATGCGTTTATTTGCTGATGGCAGGATTTCACAAGGTTTACATATTAGTACAGTTTAATTAATTTTGAATATCCTAATCCAATGGCATTTACATTCTCTTGTTGAATTCGATAGCAGTTCATACAACCCTGCACTAAAGAAAGTAGGAAGGCTGCCTTCTACGTTAAGGTAATGTAACCGACTCAAATTTTTGTGGCTGGCTCTGAATAGCCGACATTATCTGTGGGCGATCTTTAAAAAATCGCTCTAGGCATAAAAGTTAGCGGCGCATGCTCACTGGCTCGTAAACCCTCACAAGCTTTACGACTGCTCTCCTTATGACCCTGTGAAGCTAGCTTCACAACAACAGGATACTGCATTAGTCAGTAATAACGATTATTGGACGCAAGTATTAAAGGCTAACTTATACAAGAGTTTGCCGTATTTATATATAAAAGTTCTAAGCACTCAGCCAAGCATTTCCGGTAAAGATGCGTTCACACTATAGCAAATTGTGTAATCCAGAATTAATCAATAGTATATACTTTAAACAAATCAAGCTCCTGAATTAAAGGCTATCAAGAAACAAAACACCGAAAATATTTTAGTATTCTTCGTAATACATATATGTTTATCCAGTGTCTTCTTTTTTCTCTTGGGTCAAATTTAAGTATGTATCCCTATATGAACACTGATCGGTTTAATATACTGAATAGATATAAATCAGTAAAAAATGCAAAGAAAAAATAATAATTCATTGTTATAGCCCCTGTCAGCTTCCCAATACTTACTTTTGATGCTTACTTGCAAAAATGAAAAAACATACAGCACATTAAACTTCGCGTTTGTTGCTAAATTTTATCAACTTAATATTTTTTAATTATAAGAGAAAGCATTTTTAGAGCCTTTCTAATCCAAAAAATATATTATAGTGTTGTCCGAATAGAATCTACCGAGGATATTTGGGCATGGCTATTTACACAGTTGGTTGCCGAGGAATCGCCGTACATAACCCATACAAATTTAACACGGGGCTGCACAGAAGATGAGTTGAAAAGAAGTTTGCGTATCCATGTCGAGCTGTATAAAGAGCGTTTTAGGTAGTTTCTTTGATATCTCAAATCAATGTTTCTAGGTGTGGTAATTGTTTCGCCGTTTTAAAAACCAAAGGAGTTCTGTAGGAAGCAGAATTTAATAAATATAAGCAAAAAGGCAAGGCCACGTACACTCAATAAAAAAAGCGCTGTATAGATTTTTGTTTTTTTGAGTGAAGGAGCAATGAATTGTAGAGACTATATAGAGTAGATGTGGAAAAAACAATACAATGTCAGAAGTAATCACGGTCTTATAACGCTTAAAGAACAGAGATTGAAAATATCTAAAATTGAGATTGTTGATAATATAGAGTTAGGTAAAGGATGAAAAAGTAGAGCGAAATCATTAAATGTATGGGTTATGAAGAGGAGCTGAAGCAAGTGAAATCTGTTTTGGAGATAGCTAGGTCGGCTGTGCAAGAAATTTGCAGAACAAAGATTTGAATGAACTTGGAAACGTAAGACGTACATTATTCAGCTAGCATCCACGTGTACTAGCGAGGAATGGTACGAACCTAGCAGGCAGGCTATGGACAGTGTATAAACAAATTAAAATCGACGTGTGAGAGACGCGTTCGAATAAGCAAATGGAAGGAACATAAGGCTAACCCATATCAATAGGAGAAAAGGTCAACGGTTTGAATAATATGAAAAAACGGCGAAGATTTCAATTACTAGAAAAACAAAAATAATAAATAAAAAACGTAAACATAGTTCTGATAAATTGAGCTATGCGGCAAATACAGTTGCTGAAGTGAAACAATATATCAGGGGTGTAGAGAAGGAATTGATTTAGAGGCAAGATCTCGAATGGAATATAACCACAGAATAGGTAAAGAAATAATAGATAGTGAGGAGAAGAACACGTTCTACACAAAACATGGAATATCGGTAAAATTTCTAAAAAGAATTAGTAGCCGCATGTTTATTTTTTAGCAGAAGAATTTAATTAATGCTAACGGTGAGGAAGAATGCGCGAAGGACGTTACCCGGACGTTACCTAAACCAGAGATTCATAATGCGAAGCTGATGTAATGAAGACCCAATACTGACACGAGTGTAGGGTATATAGTTTTTGCGCAAATATCTAGAAATGGACAGAAATACATTGAATTGAACAATACTTTGGATTTACTGTAAAATCGGGTTGGACAGACGCGCCTGTCTTTTTACTCCTATAGAATTCGTTATATTGGCAAGAAAATTGAATAGCGTATTGCGCCATATTCGGATATTCGGCGCGCGTACGGTACGGTGATTCAAGAGATATTTTGGGATGTTGTGAGGCAGAGTTGGTTCTAACGATGCGTAGACACATATTTTAGGGAGCTATATAAGTGTACCTTGCAAAGATGAGAAAACTGAGTTGAACTAAGTTGAACTTGAAGAGAGCTCAAACAGGGCTGTTTAGTTTCAGTATAACTTTAGTTTCTGTACAATCGGGAGCAGGATGTGTATTGTAATATTTGAGTGTATCTGAGTAATTGGATGGTGTTAAAAGGTGCATAAATAGATTAGGGTGGTGAAGAAAATTCAACGAGAAGGATTGAGCAGAAAGCCGAGCTTTCAGGTTTGAAATTAAAATGACATTGGATGTAAGAATAACGTGTTGGTACGAGTTCTCGAGCGTCTGGTCTTGTTGTCGTTTGTAGGGCGGAGACCTTCAGGACGAAAGTCTTGTTGGCTAAATGTGCGCGTGAAATGGATGTCGATGTAAAGAAGGATGAGAAAAGAGGGGACATCGGAGACAAGAAGTGTCGATTGTGTGGGATAAAGTGGATAAAGAAGCCAGTGCCCTGCCAATGCAAAATGAATTGTAATACTGAAAATAGTTTCGGAGTTGGAAAAACGCATTAGTTGATTTGAAGTAAATGAAACAAGATGACGTACGAAAATGGTATATATTGCGAAACATCAAATGTCATGTTTGTATTAATATATAAAGATAATATATAATGATAGAAGAGGTATAAAACGACAGAACATACGGTTATAGATTAATGTAGTGTTTTAGTCAGTTTTAAAAATACAGAAAGCGATTAACATTATAAACGTATGACGAATATCAAATACACCGATTATAATAATTATGGTGGTAAAAGCAAGGTAACGTAGACGTAAGGTTTTGTAAAAGATTGATAAATAAGATGATGTATATATATATATATATATAGATGGAAAGATGACAAAATGGAGTGCAGATGAACTCTGGGGCTAAGCGTCAAAGCGAATACACTCAATCAGAGTCTATTACTAAAACTGTATGTTTACTTATTTCTCGGTGATATGATGGCATTTGGCAAGACGATAGAATTAGGTAAACTTTGGTCAGAGAATACGTTTTGATTCGAAAATTGCTGAGATATTTAACGTTGAATGTGATTTTAGGTGTCACATTAGTGCTCATGGATTTCTTTGAGATGCCGATTGTTAACTGAGGTTTTTTAAGGGTCATTTCTCTCATAGGCGCAGTAGTTAAATGAGTTGGTATGAACGATCTTTCATTCTATGGACAGTGGGTGTTAAAATTGTTAGGTTGGCTTTTATGCTTCGCGATAGAGGAGGATGTAGAGAGGTAACAGAAATGGTGCAGGTTCTATGCAAGTTGAGGTGCGCATCTTACACTGACATCTTCCTAGGGTGCCTTCTGACGTGGGGTAAATTATGAAAGGGTTTAGCTTTCATGAATGATTTACTTTCAAAAACACACATGCAATTTAATTGTTGGCGCTCTTTAAGCTGATCTAGGTGGTTGCAATATCAGCCATCGTCCATTTTTCGTCACATCTGCTGTTACCAATCTGCATAGTTTGCCGATAAATTAGTACACACTGTGTAGTCTTTTTTCTGATGTTAATATAAAATGTGAATTCATTTATTTACCTCTTGCGAGTTGTTGTCAAATACTCAAGCTTATAGTAACGTTTATGTATATAAATCGTTCTCTAATTTTTTATTTGTATTTATAAGCTTGTATAAAAATATAGTATATATCTAGTTTAAAACATTCAGGCAAAATCAACGTTACAATACGTTACATAAACTTTAAATAAACGTTACAATAAAACATATTAACATGCTTGCAATAGAAATTCAGTCATATTTATACTATCATATTAAAATTATGATTGTATTTATTATCACAAAAGTTATTTACAACCGACTACACCACTGTAACCCTCTTTCATAAAGCCTTGTCAACTCTCCACATATGTATCCTTTCCGGAGGAAGTTGGGAAAGAGGTTAATATAGATTTGCCACCAATCGAGCTACTCTCTACGCGGTCGCGTTATAGGTATCATCGTAGGGATATAGATTCGAACTTCCCTGTTATGTTACCAACCTAGCCATGAAGCTGGGCGTTTTTCTCATACTCATACATGAATCTAACTGTACTGGCCGTTCGGCCTGCCTGTGGGAGGCGCTTCTACTCCATTGACATATCGGGTTTTTTGCACCTACACGGACAGCGTGGTAGCTTCCATACGGATGCCATACGCCCACCATCGTTGGTGAAATGCCAGCAGCAATACGAATCGGGATAATATATACACACAGTGTAGGCACACTCGGAGCTTTTTGAATGTGCTTGCTGCTTTACCTTTGCGTTGCCGAAATTCACTGATGACGCCCATTAGAAAACCCATTGATGTTCATATGTGAGTTCCAAGTCGCAGCAGCACAGAGAGTTACTCCTATGCGAATGGTAAACTATTCTCAATTGTTTTGATACATACGCGTTCTTATTAACTTATCTGTTGCATTAATGAAAAGATTTTATTCATCCATTTCTAGTATATGATGGGGTAGTGATCAAAAGTTCCACTGAGATTTGTTTGAAAATATACATGGCGTGGGAAATTTAAATTAATAGATCAAGCATAGAGAAGCAAAATAATAGGTCACAGCTGTGTGTCCTATACCCCAAAAAGTGCATTGCTTTAGAGATATGAGCAAATACATATCATATCTGTCATATCGTCTAGATGCTTGAACGGTAGATTCGTTCGTTCGTAGCAATCTTGTGTACCCTAGGTATTCTAACAAACTCAAATGGGACGTCAGATCCTCTATTTGGGTGAAGAAGATAAGCCGACCGTTAGAGGCATACTTGATGCGCGACTAAACTGACTGAACAAGCAGAAAGAGGTCTGTGCAAAAAAAGCACCTTGACAAAAACAGGTCACCAGTTAAAATATTGTTTTTGTTCTACAGAAATAGAATCGTATTTAGATGAAGCCAATCACAAACATAAACATACGTGACCGGCTTCCATCGCAGTGCAAAATGGAAACGATATATATAAGCAGTCTAAGAAGGTTTATAGTATCGGACAGCGCTTTTGCATTGAGACTTTTGCCGTACGTTGTGGGCACTTAATTTTGGTTAAAACATATAACCAAAATGATGTTGTGCATAGAGAGAGAATTCCGGTATACGTGGCAAAAAAGCTTTCGGGATGCTTGCTCTCTGCATTTACAAGGTCCAACGTACTGTATGAGTCGTCTTAAACTACCCAAATTTCTCAGCGCTATGGCAGCTGCAAATTGGCGCAACTTTTATTTATTTATGCATGTCCTTCAGTCCATATCTGATGTTCGAGCTACAGAACAGGTAAACGCCTGTCTAAGAAGTGAAGCTAAGAAGAGCAGCTGGGCAATGCAGATTTTCAAAAAATTTTTTTTTTCGACCTGCTGCTTTGAGTATGGTAGGTCAATTGTATCTCTGTCACTCTAGATAAATGCCACCTAAATGATGCTGCGAAGCCTAAAGCTACACCAGTCGATAGAGTTGAAAAGCAGAGCTGTTTGCCTTGGTCGTCCTACCTATAGGAATCGTAAATCACGCTGGTTCAGACGTCTATCTCACCTCCAGGATTAACGATATACGGCAAAAAGGGAACACCCTGCTCCTAATGATGCAGTCTTCCTGTAAAGTTTCTGGCTTTCCGGTGGAAGCCTTTCTTGCTAGGAATGCAGCTGGTCTCAAAACTTTTGCTTGTTTGGCACAGAAGATAGGGACTTACAACAAGCAGCAGAAATAGGCGAAAACAGTGATCTCCCATAAGGCGTATAGATTTTCGACATAATAACAATTGTCAAAGTGAAAAAGATAAAACTAGTTTGTGTTTCCGGACAGTTGATAGTGAAAAGTTATTCTTAAAGGCTCTAAATTTGCAGCAGGTATCTTATTCTAACCAGTACGGGTAAGCTGCATTTCTTTACTAGTTATATAAAGAAATGAATTGTTAAAGTACTAAATCTATAGTAGTAATTTAATTTTAGTAAAGTAAGTTGCTAATAGTAGTAAATCTATTTTAGTACAATCCAGGGCATGAGAGGACAATGGATTCATGCGTTAAAGTTCAATGAAAGCCGATAATGCTCGTAAATGATCAGCATAATGTAGCGCAGTTGATGAGCGTAAACATTTTTTGTACGAAGCGTTCGATGGGTACGAAGCTGCTGCTTGCACTAGGTTGTTGGGTGTTGCCTGTAATTGCACATAGACCAAAATAAGACCAGAGTTCTGTTAATTACCTGATTATCTACAAACAACATATTTGAGGTAACAGGGTTGAGCGTTTATAAACAAGTTGTCGGGAAATCATACGCAAGGTCCTGGACGCGAAATCGTTTAATGGAAGTAAAATCGAGCATTTGTTTTCAACTAATAGGAAATGTAATAGAATATTGAGAGCGTATGCAGCAAATTTGACCGACGATGATGTAATTGCTTAACCTGATTAGTAAGTGCGCAAAGCAGCCGACTGCATCAAATCTCTCTTACTTGTTGTGTGCCACATACCATTGATGCACACTGGTGAAATGCACACTCAATTTGTGCATTCACATGTGTATTTCCCATGTTATTTCTCAGAGCACGCATGTCCAACAGAAACTATCTATAGAAAGCTCATTATTTCGTTGTGAACCAAGCCGAGCGATAGGTACTTAATGAAGCAGCAATTGGCCCCCCGAGTCATTTCACCGTGAGATAAATCGACTCGATTGACGTCTAAAAGTCATTTAACCACCATTATTTTTGTCCAATAATGGTGAACTCATTAATGCATATATTTCTTGAATAAAGCATAATAACAATTTATGACGATGTTCGAGCGCCGACCGGCTAACAATTAGGTGGGACGTCCGACGGCTATCCACGGCCACTTGTTTGAAAAAGTCCCCCTAAACTGAAAATGTGTCCATTTTGCACTATAGCAGATACCGGAAATTGCGTCGAGCGAACAAGCTTATATTTATCACAAATGTGTCTAGAACGACGGTATTTGTCGCTGGCGAAACCGATTCTCGCTCTTTCTCCCAGCAGCCTTGCCAAAATCTTGGTATGGGCTTCGCTGCTATCCGTTTTGCGATAGACGATGAATTCTTACCAAGTGGCACAGACGCCGATTGGATTCCTTTTTTCGTTCAACCTGAAAGCGCCTTAACGTGATCGCCTTGCATTAATTCACGTTGATATTACAGGAGTCATTTAGCGATTCGTTAAACTGCGTCAGTTACCGAACGTATTTGCTAGCACGGCCAAAAACATCCGTAATTATTAGTTTTGAATGTTAAACTTGAAATGAGGATGGATATCAGTGAACTAATTAAGTATGAACAATTAACAAATTATTTCCTATATCGATTAGATTGATATTATGCTCCCTCGACATCAAAATGTGTCGATCCATATACTTAAAATTTCACCTCATTTCACGTACAATTTTTAGTTTTACAACAACAATATTTTGAACTGAATTGAAAGTGTATTCTTTTGGGAATATCAAGGGTACATGTCTCTTTTAGCGGATCTAAACAGTTGCTATGGTTAAAGGGAATATGAGAAGCTGGCACCGCTTTTCAGCGTTCTATATATTTGTGAAGATTTTCCATATTTTAAAAACTATACGTATATATTAATTTAAAATTTAATTAACATTGAAAAAGCAATAATAAACACTATCATCGTTATCGTGTTCATAAAGCTAATATATTACGCAAATGCGATTGGGTCGCGTTGTAGACCACTTGTTGGACCACATGGAAGTAGGTTTTTTGAATAGCTTGAGCGTGCTGCATTGAGGCTGCTGACCACCGTCTCGTTTTACACAAGAACTTCATAACAAATGAAATCCTTCCAGTCGTACCACACGCACTTTTGGGCATCTGCTCTACCTTGACTGAAGGCGAACAGAAGCAGGTGTCCAAAAAACGATCTTTCTTAACTCCACACTGCATAACATGGGCGGGGAATCGGGTGCATTGGATAACACGGAAATTAGATTAGAATTATTAAATTATTACTCAGTTTCTACACCCTAGATTTTGTGAATGCAAAGACTTTTCACCTACTGCTATACATCTGACAACGAGACGCTCAATGCATGTTTACTGGTTAGGTTACTATCCGTATCACTTATTCCGAAAGCGTTCAAAACACGTGCATGGCGGTAAAATCGACGGCGATAAACACCTCAAAAAAATTTACGCAGTTGTGCTTTGCTTTCACACAAGTCGATTTCTATAAAAATAGTATTAATAAATTGTTTGAAAGATGGGAAAAATGTCAGACAATACTTTGAAGTAAATCATCAATTGGTCTCTCTGGAGACAATAGTGAAAACTGATCTAGAAAAAGCAAACGTAATTTAACGCTGAAGATAATCTTAGTTCACTTCATTTACGATTTATCTCCAAAACTCCAATTCTGCAATTATTAACTGTCGTTTTGTAAAAATAGAGTAAAACATATAACCTAGTTGTACCACATAACACAGCATGCCTGCAAGATAAGACGTTATTTGTTGTCATTGCTTTTGCAAAATATACTAGCAACCAGTTCATACATAAGGTGGTAGAACCAAAATAGTCCGTTAAGTATGGTTTGCATAATTTTAATCCATATGCATTGTAATAACCTAATTGTAGTTCAAACGTGTTATGATAACCTAGTGCGGTGTCAAGCACACTACGGGCATAAGGGTGAAAATACTTGTTGTGCCTCGCATGTACATTTTTTGGATAGTAAACAAATCTTGCAAGAAAGTCAACAGGAAAGATTCGGCAGGCGATAAGCGAGAGCATGGCGGCTAGATTATTTACGGCAGTTGGCGACACAAATCTGGTCGGTAGCCGAACCGTCTTTCTAACTGTTGCGGCTATTGAACCATTTATAAATAATGCGCCTGCTGGCGTTTATAACTAGACAAAGCCTTTGAAAGAATTCCACCGTGCTTTCAATTCTGTCAAGCACCCGGCACATATTTTTTGAACACAAGAGGGGCGAATCCGAAATAAAAACGAGTTGTTGCCGCATAGGCTGCAGTGTTGCATATATACTGCAGAGTTCTTCCCGATTATGAAGTTAATGAAGATGATGAATGTAGAAGGGCTTAAAGAAGATTCCTGAGTTGTTGCGCTGTTTAATTTACGCCATGCATAAACTATACCTTCAGTCATAACTGCTTGTCGTTTTTCTGACAGATACGATGCGAACTATATTACGACTATGGGGAAACAAGCGATGTGCTTCAAAGCTTGCAAAACGGACGAATGACGGAAGCAGATCAAAGCGGAGAGATAACTCCAGGTAAACTTATTACTTTCGCTATTGCTTACTGCTTATTGCTATCGCCAGTTTTTCAAATAGCTTCAATAACAGTTAACAAATGAGGTTTTATTAGTCATATGCTTCCGATCTTCTTTATTTCTTCAACAAGGAAAACCTGAGTCGTTCTTCAATTTACTTGGAAATACGTCAGTTTGCAGAGATAGATTGGCTATATGATCGAAAGCCTAAAACAGAACGCTTGCAGACGGCGTAATCAACGCAGAAGGGAATCCATTAGCCGCCCAGGCAGATGATAGCATGATAGATTGATCTGAAGGAAAGATACGGGTTGATTATGCATAGTTGCAAAGTGGACGCTCAACTCGTTTGCTATCTGTCGTGGATCATGCAGTTCTCCTAATTCGATAACCAAAATATTCGGCAAAGCTCCTTTCCTTTTCCTTGTCCTTGCCGCATCTATGACGTTTCATACATGCTTACTTTTTATCACAAAATTTCATTCTTGAACATCGTAGTGTTCGCCTATACTTCCAAAGGCGATATACGCAAAACACACCAGTAAAACATCTTGTTGACTATATGCTGTTAGATTCTGAAGAATGTTGAAAAATATTTCCTGTAGTGTTGGGGAGTTTTGCGGAATAACGATGAAGCATTTTTTGCATACATTTATCAGCACGTTGCTAACTACCTCAAAAACGGTACGAGAATCGTCGGCACCCTAGACATCAATCTAACTCACATTCGGAAAATAACAACGCGAACCATGCAACAAATGAGGTGCCAAAAAACTGCTTTCAATGCTTTATGTCAATTTGACTTAAAACGGTGCCGAGGAAAACACGAGTAACTCTGTCATGTGCTGGAAATTCCTGGATGTAGAGAATAACAAGTAGCTTTTATTGACGAAACAACAAGGCCTGTGTTACCGATCACAACACTTAAAAGAATATGTTCAAGTACATGAAGCATTATATCTAAGAATGAGAAATAACTAAATAGAAACAAATCATCTATATCCTTTCATATCAGACTTCCCTAAAAGAACGTATCGTGCCTAAGCGTTAACATCTTCACTTGTCTTTATTTTGCGGTCGAAAATACGGCGCCATGAGCGAATTAAAAACCCATATCACCTCCTTGCCCACGGTCTTCCGAGCCGAGTTTAAGAGACTGAATTTGTGAATGCCAAGGTCGCCATAATCAACCCTCTATGATTATGCCTCATTGACCATAGCAGCGTCCTAGGATATGGCCTCAGTTTTGAGGAAGTCAGTCAGAATTTCCGATGACCCCGATCTTCTGGACCCATCCGTGCCAGCACTGAGATGGAGCAAAGATAAATTAGAAAAACGGTCGTCCATGTATAACGCTCACATCACAATTTCGTTACCATAGTTTTCAACCGTTCCACATATTGTGTGGTGGATTGAAAAAGTCCATAACCATTCAGAGGTGGATTCAGTAACCCTAGCCCACAGAGAGTGCACTAGACAGCAGTGGTCTAAGCGCATCTATTAGTGTTTTCAAGTTTTTTTGCAGCTGGAAGACTAATAGTGTTGAAAATGGGGAACAAGTCTCATTAAAAACGAAGTCCGATACAGACACCCACCACAACAACTAAGGTATTCAGCATGGGAGAGTGAGACTCCTACAACCCAAAACCTCAATGGCCCCAATGGAACACAATAGTTCGAGTCTCATGTTTTAGTTAGTAAAAAGTCACTAAGTATTATCGTTCAAGATGCCAATGGGAATTTACTAAGCCCTATGGTTCAAAATTTTATTGAGTAAAAACTTAATAAGTCCTATGATAAAAGGTTTCAGTGAGTTTTTATTGACTAAAGCCTCAACCCATAGGATTCGGGCCATTGTTTAAAGCTGATTTGATAGTACCTGAAATTAAGATTCACAAGCGCCCCGTCAATTTTGTCCTAACCTGACTTGTCTTAAGAGGCCTTTTTCATCATCTCACCGCAGAAGCGAATCGATCGCCTTTCGCTTCGACGATGTATCGACTATCCTCAGAATCCGTATCAATATAAAGTAGACTTAATCTTAAAGGGGGTGTGTTCCGGCGAATTGACAGCCACTGCTGAAATCGCGCCGGCATATGACAGTTGATTAGGCTCCCAGTTAAAAAGAGTTGCTGTACATAACACCATAAGTTTTTGCAAGCGCGGAGGGGCATCAACCATTGCAACGTTATTTGAGTAGAGATGAACTGCTTCTAACTGCTACACAAGTCTGCATTCCATCCAACTGTCGCGTTCCTCAGTCTCAAATGTACGAAGGAAAGCAGTTGTGTGGTAACGAAACGCGTCGTTCGTTGTGATTCACTCAATCTGGCGAATTTTTTAGCCGTTTTTTCGCTCTACTTCATTTCGACACGCATCACTCAAGTTACTACTTTGTCAACTTTGAAGACGAAGAACACTTCAGCAGGAGGAACCTTAGAAAGCGCAGGAAAAACGGTTTTTGTAACGAACGCACACAGCTCACCATCAATTTTAGCTTTTTAACTGATTCCCCTTTGACAGCTAAAATACTAATATCTGACAGGGCTTGTCGGATATCATATTAGAAAAACTACAAACAACCTTTATGTGGGTTCAATTTTATTCCACTTCCATGCACTCTGCGATAATAGAGACGTTGATATGAAAAATGGTAAGTCGGGAAACTCGTTAAACGAGAAGAAGCACCAATTTCGACTGCAATGCCGAGCTATATTTATATAAATAAGACACATAGGTACTTTTTTATATATTTCAATGTGACTAGGGACAGTTGATAGCATAGGCGATTTCTTATTTACGTTTGTAGAGCCAACAGAACAGATACCTGGTAAAAGAGGCCCAATGATTAGGTCATACGTTCTTGACTACAAACTGAAAAAAATAACGGCAACGCATTCTTGAACATATGCTTTAATGCCAGGGCTTTAATTGCAGTGATTACTATTGTTATCTCGAATGCTATCGGAATTATGGAAAACATTCTGTTATGGGAGCATATTATGATTCCACGAGGAGTCGACAACCTCAAGTTGTTATCGATAAGCTTCTAGCTTCAAAAGACAGAAAAAACTTGTCCTATTCTACTGAAAAAAATTTTGTATAACGGAAAGCGGTCTACTCAACTCCACTTCAAATTCGTGACTCAACGTTGACACGATTGCTTCGTCTTTCGTACAGGTTCGTTAGTTAGTTTTCAGCAGGCTGAAAACTTCGCCTTATCTGTAAAGTTGGCTAATTAATGCATCAACGTGATCTTTGACGAAACACATGTTAAGCCTCGCTGACTCCAATTCAAAGGTTGACGTTAAGGCCTATGTGTCTATATTTATAAGTGAATTAATTGTGTCAACGGTATTACCACAACTCTCTCGAGTCGCCAGCAGCAGTGATGACTTTTTCATGCAGTCAATCCGTTGTCATTTTCGTATATAGTTGTACATGTTATTGTAGCAATCCCAGTAACGGTTGAAGATGGGCTTGCTGGTTGGAGCCTCCCATCAGCGTGATGCCATAAAATGGTGATTAGTGAAGCAGACGAAGACCGCATTGGCTACCGAAGCATATGGCTCTCCGGAACATCACTGCTGCCAAGGGGCTTTGCGGTCGAGCGCTCACGCTCCGTTTCCTACACATGCTGATCCTTCGGTATAAGTGCATAGCAATGCTGGTCGGTGCACTTCGCGCAAGCTGGAGTTAGACTTGTCCTCTTGTCTTCCCGTTAGGCAGCGCGCCGCTTACTGCGGAAACGCCGAAACGGCCGGGGGGCTGCGTATACGAACTGTTTGTTTCACCGCCGGCAGTAATTTCCCCTTCTTTGCCTCCAGAAGGAAGAAGATGGAGAAACGAGTAAAGAAAGTAATTTACCAGAAACGCCGCAGCTTGCCTTTGCCAGAGTGTCCTACTGGCCCGAACCGCGTACTTCGTACGGAAGCTACGAAGCAGTAGTACCAGTGACCTAAGTCTACGCGCACGATGCCCACGCAAGTTTTAATTCACTACTGACAAAGTAATTCACGTCACGTCTAAAGTTTTGCGGCTTGACTGTGCTAGTGTGTCTATTAAATTACAAAATAATGGATGCAGTTACACTGTAGAAAAGACAATAAGACGATGCAGATGCACCGTCTAGTGCGTGTGGTACGAAGACGGAATTAGCGAACACGTTATGGTCAAGTGCTAAGTTCAAGACACCCGACGAATGGCACCAAAAACCAGTGCAATGGCGTTTGGCCTGCAGTGGCTTAATCATTTAGACAAATACGTTTTTCTTCAAATACAAACAAACCAATTCGCGGTACCGTGCCCTGATCCGAATGAATGCGACAAATGTAATCCACTTCGGTATATAATAGGCAATAAGGTTGCCGGCAAAATAGGCAATAAGATTGCCGATTTTGCGCAAAATGTATATAATCACTATGTATTTCGGGTAAAAAATGCTTTTATGTGGCAACTCACATGGCAAAAAACTGCAATAAGGAACATCAAAGCCCAATGGAAATTATTTAGGTTTCTGGTAGACCAAGTAAGACAGAATTAAAAAGGCACGTCATGATGAATTCACGCAGCTGATAGTGTATTTCAAGTTTCAACAACCGTTAAAGCGTCGGCTGTCATATCATGGCCGTAAAGCTAACGTGTGCTAAATCTCAAGGTCAATTTGCGAATATCCTATTAAATTCAAGCCTCAGTTATGCATGTATTGATAATCTTATAAAATCTTTAGACCATACTCTCTTCTAGATGATCCGTCTGGTCGAGCTCGGTGTCTTGGTGCATTCGTATGCGCCGTGCGACTGGTGGAGACACGTAGGTGCACGGGTTCGATCCTCGCCGGTGTACATTTACATTTATATGGGGTCCGTCTTACGAAGTAATGCAAAAACTGCTACCATGGACGTTAAATGTTGGCTGATGGTCAGCTTTAAAAAAATATAGATCATCCGTCTGATCCAGTGACAACAAATTCAAAATAACATTGATAGCTTCATTTCCATGTGGATACAGGTGTAGTTCCAGGTTTAATGAAATCGATCTTTTTCCTCCTAACGTCAGATAGTGTCCAAAAGACCACCCACTTTACTAGAGCTTCCTAATGGAATATTCTATTAGCGGATACATTAGAAAAATAGTTACCAGAGAAGCGAATATTTAGCTTTTATTTATGTAAGCTATACAGATCATGAACAGAAGATCTAACTAATGCAAGCGCACGTCAGTTAAAAGCTTTCTGAATGCGCATGATGGATCAAAAAGTACTGCTGGCTGAAGCAGATTTAGCAAAGATGTTCCAAATCTTCTGGAAGGTGGCAACTGACTGCGTCCATCCACCCATCGGAGGACCCGTCAGACTTAGTTTATAGAAATTGATCAAAATCTGTTCATTTATGAAACCCCTGGCCAACATAGCCATCATAGGATATAAATTTTTCAATGTGCGCTGCTCAGATTCCGGGTATGCTCATGTCTCTCCAGGTAGTTACCGTCAGAGTTTACACTGCACTCTCAATCATTCTTGTGTGATACTTTGTTGGCTAGGTGTTATATAACTTCTAACATACACGCTTTTATGTTGAAAAGTGCACTCTGATATAGATCGCGTTAAATGTTTGTCAATAGTCATAATCAGCGCGCAGCGTCTAATTATTTAACGAGAGGTTCGCCTATGGTACTATTGGGTTTTAAGCCATCATCACCTCAAAATACCACAATACTATTATAAAATTTTGTAGCAAGCACCACATTCATAAGAGTTCTCAGATGTATTGAATAGAATCTGAGGTTATCGCCTCTATAAACTTCGGCTGATAGCATTATTGTTTTCAAATGTGCCCCTAATGCATCAAACCAGCATGACCTTCAGGTGGAAGCTGTCTGAGCAAATGCAAGCCATAATCAACCTTGATTAAATCAATTGGATATCTCCACGAAAGCTTTCCCTTGCTAGTGGACATTTCCGCAGGTCAAGTCGAATCCTATTCTAACTCTACTTAAAAAGTACTAATGGTTTTTTATTCTGAATAAATATTATATTTCCCTGGATGAGCGAAAAAACACTTAAATTGCTTACCGCCTGCAACAAAAATCATCTACGCTAACGCTTTGTATCCCTGTGTCACAGCCGCTAAATCAGCTAAATTCATTACGATTTCCAGAGAAAGCTTTTTCAAAACCCGTAAAACCTTGCGAAATCACGAATGCTGCTTAATCATGCGTTTGGGTTTTATTATCGATATTAAGCTTGCACATGTTATAACTTCTAGCTCTCCGCATTCGGTGGTTAGAGACGCTTGCTCGTTGGACGGCCCGCAGTAGTCATTGTTGCCTGAACTGAGAAGCGCTTTCAGGTGTCAATGCGCTGCCGCGCCCCCGGCACTATTACTTCGACTACTAACGTCTTATTACTTCGTGTAATCATGTATGAACGAGGCAATACCCACTCTTGGACAATCTTCTAGTCGACTCACCACAACTGGCGAATCCCAGTTGCACAACTTGGCTAAACACCACAAGTAGAGTTGATGACTTTTCTTGATCGTATATCGACGGAAGGGCCTGTCTTACTAAACCGACCAAATACCTTTTACTTGTCTGCGGTTAGGTGAACTCACAAACGTTCCAACGCCTGTAAAACTACCTGGTTTGTAGCTGCTTATAGATAGAATAGAGTATTCTGCTAAAATAGGACACTTAATGCTCTCCCTGGCAAAAACAACAGCTCCTCGTTTCTAGATAAGAGTCGACTGACTATACCGATAGTAGGGCTGCTTCAAGAAGCAGGTACTTGTAACTGAGATACTCGTGACACGAGAACATATCACCACTATGTTTGGTGAGCAAATATTGTTTTGGAAGTTAAGATTAGGACAGAGTCCGCCAACTATGCCGCCTTTTGGTACAACATAATAGGGAATCCGAAGGTCGAAGAACTGAATGTCGAAATGCCTCGCACCATATCATGCCAATATTGCAACTGTACTACCTGATCATTCACGCAAGCTTTGTCAGTGTTTTAAGGCTAACGCTAGGTTATTTTCAAATCACTCCCCTCCCCCGAAAGCTAACGCCGTTTCTCGACAGACTGCTAAAATTGCATGTTACGCTTTACACTGTTGTGTCAACCATAGAGAATAAACAAGCAGAAATAAATACAAATTACATGTTTACGGATCTACGTGTGGGTTCATACGGAAATAAGGCGAGCGCGATTCGATGATGACACAAATGAAACACGTTTAGCACAAACCCAATCTTTAATTACAGTGTAAATAGTCATCCGTAATTCATAAGCTTAGCGTGTTATTCTTACATATGTTATACTTTGATAAACATCTGTGTTTAGACACCGTTAAGAGAACTGTCAGTAGTATGGTTATGAGATACGCTAGGCTATCCATATTAGTATGGCTTTTTCGCATCGTTGCTTTGGATGCATATGAATGCTGCCAAATATTTGGTTTATTCGACTCTAGGCGATAAATATCTTTGCTCTTCAGACAGCCCTCTAAAATTTACTGAAACCGGATGATAAAGCGCTATCGGAAGCGACTGACAAATTTCGACGTAAAACGTTAATTTGTTATTTGCGGCTAGGTTTGGTGTATTTGCGATAAAGATGATAATATATGGGAATGATGCTTGTTTTATAATTAATGAAAAAGACGAATTATTGTAATAAGTTTATTACGATGATAGGTGAATTGCAGGCCGGCCGCTGCCATATTATGCGTGAAATGGTTTCATAGCTGTATAGATTTGCTTCTTCAAGTGGAAAAGTGTAATGTTCATATATATATATATATATATATATATATATAT